>JASDQV010000070.1:343-12375 GCA_030180145.1 Desmognathus organi
GCTAAGAATGTTAAATCTGTGGGTGTCCTTTTCCAGCAGTCCGGGACTGCTGCTGACCAGGTGAGAGTGGTAGTAAGATCTTCACATTTCCTTCTAAACCGCATCGCTCACCTCCTGCTCCTCCTGAACCATCATCATCGGGTAGTGCTTTGCCAGGCGATGGTGTTATTGCGCATTTTATACTGCACTTGATTTTACTTGCATCGGCCTGCCAGGCTACCTGGATTGGGAACTGCAGGAGGTGCAGAATTAGGCAGTCCACATGATCTGGGGCTTGAGGAAGTATGACAGCGTGTCCACAGAACTGGGATGGTTACGCATCCAAGACTAGATCAAATTGTGGGGGTTGTGTATCATGTGGAGGGCCTTACACCATCTTGGCCCTCAATATTGCAAAATCGTTTCCATTCGGACCGGTCCCAGAACCCAATTCGCTCCAACCACAGGGCCAAGGTGGTGTGCCAAAGTTCAAAAAGACCAGAGCCTTGGGGGCAGCTCTGTCCTGACCAGTGTTCCCTCTAGCGTGAGCACCTGTGCGCTCACGCATATTACAAATTTTTGATGCGCAGGTCGCCCCACTCGACCACACACCAATGTGCCAATTCTGGCTTTTTCAGTGTGTGGCGAGCGAATTTGCTGCGACACGGCAGCGACACCAACTGCGGCTCAGTGGCCGATGTATGCTGGCCCCTGCTGCGGCTGTACACTATCAGGTGGTACAGCTGCGGCAGGGAAATGTCAATGCGCATGCGCACGTGCGTTCCGGGCTCCTTGGTGATTTGCAATTCCAAAACAGCAGGTTCATTCTCAGGTACATGCAATGCTCCTTCCTCTCTTTAGTTTAGGCAAATTATGATTGAGGTCTGTTCCTTATTCAATACCAGGAAAACCTTGTCGTTCCGTGGGGAGTCCGCCTCATGAGGGTTGAGGTGCAACTTTCTAACCGGGGATAGTTATTTTCCATGGCGTGTTTAAATATTATTTTTTGGGGGTCTGACCATTATTCCATAAGGGCTTGGTTACTTTTTATGGGGTTGGAGGTGATCATGAATGATTTCAGAGAGGTATGATACTGTAATTCCTATTTTAAGTGGAAAATGCATTTTATTCCAGAGGTAAACGGAGGGAAGATACAGACTGCATCCAGGTCATCTGAGAAAAACCTGTCTGGTAGGTGTGTTTCCAGGTTTACAAGAGGCTTGGGGCTACCGCCCCATCTGCCAGAAATAAATGAATGCCCAAAAGCCATTTTATTGCTCCCATTTGCATGCCATTAAGATTACAGCAGTGCAGATTGCAATTACCATTCTCTTCATCTGGGTATATTACCCGGACATTTAGAGCTTTATCCCCGCGACCCCCCTAACAAGGCCTTTGCCTGCTGGTATTCCCGTCTAACGTGTTCCCGATTGGTCACCCACACATGCAAACTCAGCATTATTAATTCTCCTAATGGATCGAACTGAAGCAATTCTCAAATGGCCACCATCATTCTGTGTTTCACCACTGCTCAAAGGTGCATGCCTACTCAGACACACAGCACAACAGGGGAGGGCTTTAGTCTGCTTAGCACCAGACTTCCAAACGCCCTTCACTTCACTCACTGGTTCCTTAAATTCAGAGCATCTGAAACCCAAGCATGCTGGATTAGTGTCTCTCTCTTTCAGTGGCTGCTACACATGCATAATCCTGGAGTCTCACCTTTGCAGCGATGTGGTTTGAAGCAGCTCGGCGCCACCTTCTTACAACGTGTGCAGTCTACGACTTTCTGTTTTAACGCACCTATGGAGAGAGTCATAATACTGTAAGAACTCATTTTGCAAATTATATCATTCAAACAATTCAGAAATGAGAAGTCTGCAATCAAACAAAGACACATTGCTCTGTGCTCCATCTGCTCATCTTGTACTTTGAGCATAATTGTCTCCCATTCAGTTAAACGTTCAAGTTTTTCCTATACAGGCAACATATATGGTATTATAGTAGAAACGGGTATTTGTCTGAAAAACCTGAATCTATGCATATCGGGTAAACAGAACTCACATTAAATTCATAAACAAAACAAATTATTACAATTATATATACAATGACAACATTTATTAAATAAGATTTTATTAATTACATCATCTACAAACATAAAAATATACAAATATTTACACCATCCCAAAAACAAGAATTTTTGTCTTACAATAAAACACTTTTACACTATGCACTCATACAATTATTGGAACCCTAGAGACAAAAGAGACAGATATCCCACAGCCCTTCATGTTTCAGTCCCTATTATTACATTAGATGAATTCCATCCCCAAGAAGGTCCACAGGACTTTCCTCAGGGGCCAATAGGCATCAATGCGTTCGCATTTTCGTTCAACAATGCATACAAACTGAAAAAATATTGAAAAAACACTACAACAAACAGTGAAACCCTCCACTACAAAAACTATTTTATTAACATTATTCCTTTTATTTTAGATATTGAATTCATATCATTTTCAATGGTTGTTTAATCCACATTGTACATAGACAGGCAAGAGTACTAACTAGTTTTAAAATTTTCTTTTCAAAATTTATTTTATCCGGGACAATAAATTCCCCAAATGACGAGTAATTGGAAGATTCTTGTAGGCTCAGACTTAGAAGTACTAGGAAATAAATCACAACCAATTACTAATGGGACACTACCACCTACTGGACACCAGAGGTAAAAGCACCACCACCAAAACAGAACCAACACCAAAGAAAAAATACTGGGTTTGCAGCAGGAACCCAACTGACAAAGTGACACAAAACCTAGACCTCCAAAGTAAAAAGTATAAAAGGATTATGTACCTGCAAAGCAAGTCATGCAGACTTCAAAAAATACATTTTCTTCTAGAGCACACAGAAGACGGAGTCCAACTTAAATGATTACCATCAATTCACTGAAAAACAATTTAAAGAATTGTGTTAACTTTTCTCAAATGGAATCAACAAAATGACCAGCTCATTCTACCAAGCAAGGAACCTAGTGTCTTACTAGAAGAGGGCTGAACAAAAACTTTATTGAGCAGACCACAGCTCAGTAGATTTACATACAGCTGCATCTAACTGAAAAATTAAAAGGAACCATTATGACTCAGCAAGGAGGGGGAGGAGAAAAGCTTCCCAAAATGATATCAGACAAGAAGTCTCTGTATTCGCCAAGACAGAAGGCAACACTAAGATCAATTAAACGTCTCTCCGGGGCAATGCCGTGAACCAGACTGCTCAAAAAAGGCTCTACTTATAGTCCCTAATGGGGTTCACAGGTCCTCAGGTTCAAGCAACTAACAGTAAAAAGACTGCTAAGACAAAGAATCCGCCATCTTGTGTCTATTAATGAGAATCCTTATGTAGCGAAGCTAAATTGAAAAATATGGCTGCTAAAACACAAAGTAACCAAAAATGTTAAAATGCATAGAGAGTAGCACAAAACTGTTTTAAAGAAAAGATACCCTGAACAGACCATCAAGTGCACTACGAAGAAGGCTTTGAATTCTAACCGTGAAGAACACAAACATAAAAATCAAAGTAAAATATGTGTGTATCCACCTTTGACAGTCTGTCTTATAGAGTTAGAAAAGTGGTTAACAAGCACTGGCATTTGCTGAGTGAAATTGAGGGATGTAAGGAAAAACCTTGATTGACATTCAAAAGGCAGCGGAATCTGAAGGAGCATTTAATGCGAAATGATATTTCTAATAATACGGTTACTCCATTATCAATGAGGGATTATGTTAATCTCCCCCCACTGCAAGGTCCCTCGAGTTTCAAAGGATGCATTGTGTGTCCTTTGATGGCTAGGACAAAAGAATTGGTGTTAAGTGATCACTTGACATTGATTCAGAGGGATTTTACCAATTGTAGATCTATGAACGTGATCTATTCGCTGTGGTGTCCTTGCGGACTTCGGTAGATTGGTCAAACTGTCCAAGAGGTACGGGATCGCATTGGGCAACATAAACCCAATATAAGGAATTACGTCATTGGGGCTCCATTGGTGAAACATTTCCTTGAACTGGGCCACCATGATGTGGACATCAGGTGGACAGTATTGTAACAAATACATGTGAAAGGTAAGGCATCTATTACTGCAGTTTTAAATCGCAAAGAGTTATTTTGGATTCATACACTCCAGACACAAAAGCTAGGCCTCAATGAGACAGTGAATTAGTTCCAGGGCTGTAGAACACCGTGCGGAGGACTCATAAGCATGAGTAAAAAATCCTTCTTATTTTATGTGGATCTCTGAGATCCGTTAAAGCAAGGATTTTACAATGGAGCGTCCGCTTGAATTTTGTGGATTTTCTTATGGAAAATCCACAAAACTCGTGCTGAGGCTGTGAGACTGCACGACAACATATCCTTGGTTGCCATTAGTCTAGTGGGAGTCAAGTTAAGCAGTCTCAGTAAGAACCCAGGGTATAAACATTGGCTGTAAAGCATCACGCTATAAGAGCAAATCAGGCACTCCCCATTCCAGATGCCAGCAAAAGTCTGATATGTTAAGTGTAATTCTTAGTTGCCCGTGTAAAAAATAACCAAGTCAGGCCTGCCTTAGGTGCCCCCATCTCTGTTTCTAGGTAGTCATTTGAACTAGTGGCAAATCCCTTGACAGGGAGGTGATAAACAAAAAATCATTGTAAAATCTGCACAACTACAGAAGGGGAACAAACTGATAATCAAATTTGGCTGGTTTGCATCTACACGCCCCATTTGAAAACCAGGTCCAAATGCACCTGGGGTTCCTAGTTCTTTTCTTCTGGGGCGTTGATTGATTTAGGCTCGAAGGCTCCTTTAGGGCAGTGACAAGCCAGATTTACATATTGCTGGCACCCTCCTGTCGCAACAGTACAGATGGATTAAAATGATAGTGTAGAGTGCTACACAGGGAGTTAGCCAGTGAATAAGAATCAGTCGTTCAAGCATGTCCATTCATCACACAGATGTTTATCTTTCTATCCCTATGTAGAAGAGGGGAAGCCAAGATATGGGCTTCTTGATCAATGTGCTTAAGTACCGTGGCCGCAGCTCAGTGAAGAGGACCAATCAGGATTCAACACATCTGTCGTCTTGTGTTATCCCTTAGTGTGGAGACGTGGCTTAGAAGGCTCAGGATGGTTTGCACCTTTGGAGTGGAGCCGAGACTGCTTTGTATATGGATAATCCCCTCCTATGATAGCATAGAGAGATAAAGATGGTCACCGAGTGACATCTCTTCAGCCGAGCTCCGTGGTGATCAGGCCCAACAGTGACAATCTGCCTTCCCCCTTTCAAGGCAAGCCGACCGGACTTTTCTCCTTTGCCATTTGTGGCGCTGCGGCCAACTGGGGATCCAGCTTCTCTTCGTCTTCTGCTTCCTTTGATGCGATGCCGGTCTGATAGCACAACGAGTTGACCGCTCGTTCTGACATCTGTGTGTACCTGCTGACGCAGGTTCGAATTCCCGGCAGGGCCGACTCAGCCCTTCATCCTTCCAAGGTCGATAAATTGAGTACCACAAATAAATAAAAATAAAAAAAATAAAAGTTGGTGTTAGTGCCATCTGTTGTTCAGCGCTTAGAAGCTTCGGTATTAAGCGCTATATAAAAACTTGGTATTATTATTATTATGACAGTTTATTCTCGCCTGCATGGATACCTGGAGAGCACATGAGGTCTCCTGTGGTTCTGTTACCCGTTGACCGTGTCCCTACGGAGGATTATTACAATGGTGAGAGATGTTCTCTGGCGTGAGTCTACTCGGCCTGGGATGAGATGGAGTGACATTCATGACTTTTCCCTGTGCCATGGTTATCGGACATGCCTGGAGCCCAAACGGTTTGGAGAGAATGCGAAGAGGGCTTGTCACTAATTGGGCCATTTTAGCACCTGACTTTTCCCCCCTTTGATTCTGTGCGGCTCGGCAGTTATTAATGTAACCAATCTATTAATGTTATTCTAATGTAACCATAAGCTTTGTAAACATTATCTTAAGTTTACAGCGCCCTGACGGTCACTGGTTTGGTGCGCTTTACAAATATGAAAATAAATAAATAAATACATAAATAAACAGAAGAAGATCTTGTTTCTAAGACGCATTTGCTCACTCAGCTCCATTCGTCACAGTTTTTTACTTGCGATAAATTTAGAAAAAATGTTCTGTATTCCATTGGCCTGAATCCATTCTGGCTTTCAATGCTGACACACGCTTTCTTTATTTTGTCTAGTTTAGAGCCCTCCTGTCTGCAGCGAAAAGCATGAATCTTTCAGAAAAACATGAAAAAATATATTTAAATGATATGGCTAAGGAATCTCTGTGCTCTTTGTTTAACCCCTATAAAAACAAGCATTGGATAATGTCACTAGTTTACAGCATGTGCCTGCAGAGCTGGCCCAGGGTCAGACAGCGCCCCAAGCAAATAGAAATTTGCCCCCCTCCCCACCCTGGAAAATACCTGTTTTTCAGCTACTTTTTATTTTTTTTAATTTTTAGAGGTCAATTTTTTTTAATGTTTATTGAACTTGCACTGACTGATTCTCTGAGTTTTTCCCCTTAAAGACACAGTATGGGAATGAAGAGCAGGCCCTAAATGGCATTTGCCTCCATTCTTTCTAAAGATAAAGAAACTGACAAGCTTTTGTAAACCATTTGTCTGGTAGTGCAGTGGGTAAAACCCTAGTGCCAGTGGACACCGGTTCAAATCCCGACTCTGCCTGCTGCCTGAAAAATATAATATATGTAAAATTTTAAAATGTGCTCTCTACAATATACCAGCGCTAGGGGCCTTCCCTAGAGGCCTCCTGACAATGCGCCCCGGGTGACTGGCCATGCCGGTCCTGTGTGGCTGAGTGCTTGGCTGGGTGGGTTGGAGAAGTAAGACAGCTTAGGTGAAGTGGGTGAGATTGTGGACCGGAAGGTGAGAGTGGCTGTGTGTGGAAGAAGATTATTTTCAGGTTAATAGTAAAGGTGGTTATAAGGTGTACACAAATGTTTGAAAGCCTGGTAAACTTTGAACACATAGGCACAGTTTGTGAAAAGCAAATTAATGAGAGAATTTACGAGCTCAAGAAGCAATAACCCTTATGCGGAATCTGCAAAGCAGACTAAACGGCCATGGAGGGAACATCCACTATCCTCACAGCTTTATCTCAGTTAGAATTAGGAATGCAGTTAAGGAACTGAATGGTGAATCATGCAGGGGTGATTTCTGGAGGCAGGCAAAGTATGTGGGCAGAAAATCCATGCCTTCACCACAGGCAGTCTTCACACATTCTTTAGGAGCTTTAATACTGCAAGTACCAGAGTGAAAACATAGGTGAACAGGCTCCTTGTGGCTATGTTATGTTTTGAAAAGAGACCACTTACCACACACTTTTGGGGAACAGGCTGTAAAGAAAAAAAGGAGATTATTAAGCATAGCTTCTACTGTAGAAGTACATGTGCTTAGAAATGGCTGAAAAGCACAAGAGAGAGGTAGAAAACAGCTGTTTTTGCATAGGCAAATGCAGGCTTCAAAGCTTGAAAGAGGCACTTGAGTTGTGCAAGAAGATTTGCAGGAAGAAAAAAGGATGGTCTTAAAGTGACTTACCTTTAGACTTGTACTTTTTTAGGCCTTTTTTCAGTAGCCGTAGAAAGGTTGCTCTGTATTTTACAAGCGTATCCAAGAAAGCCTTCCCTGAAATGCAAAAGAACCATTTACCTTTTAGACAAACCCCCAAGTCTCCTATGCAGTGTTAAACCCCACCGGTGAAAGGTCCCAGAGTTCTTTCATTTCTTGGGGGTGTCTAATGGAACTCAAAACTGAAGTACCCTGTGCTGAACCTCTGTTACTATAGCTCAGAATTGTGAAACATGGAGCAAACAAGGGGATAACTCTCACACATCTCTACAAAGAGAACCTGTCAGGTGTCAAAAGCTACAAGTCTGCATACAAATGTGCATATGTACACAAATATGTAAACCCACAAGGAAAACACATATTCACACACCATCCACTGCAGGCAAGGATCTTAATAGAAAAAGTGTGTTATTTATTTCAATAATACAATAAACGTAAAAATGCCGACGGCATGATGAAGGGAAGAGCAGAGCCCCACTCACAGAGCCTGCACCTTCTGGCACCTCCTTTGACCTTTCTCGAGGCAGCCATATTGGGTAACAGGTAAGTACTCTTTTTATTGTTTTGGTTCCATAGCATAGACAGCCTTCAGGATCCGCAAATACTGTGGAACTCGGGGAACACCAGGCAGCTTGCAATATGAACTTACTCTCCAATCAAATCGTTTTAAACACTGTCCCAACTTTTCTAAAGCAAAAAAATATATAAAACACCTTTTAGCATTCTTTTGCTTTTGAATAGTGTTTTATATGTTTTTCCCCACTTAACACACAACTTTTTTTGTTTTTTAAGTACTTTACCGTTTGAATTTGTTTTATCCTTGGTTGGCAAACTAGCAAACAATATGGTGGCTCATGGAGCACCATAAAATTTACAATTTTGCCAACCAACTGCAAAGGCACAAGGGATATGTATTTCTCTTCATATTTTTGAGGCCATACTTTTACTTAAATGTTATTTTTCCAATAGCTACATGACACATTTTCATAAAACAAAAAGTGGAATGCAGAGAATATGTTTCTACCAACAGACAAGAAGATCACATGTCAGCTTGTGGTCATGTGCCTTTATATGTTCAGGAAACTCCTCAGTGACTATAATACTTTTAGGTACTTTATCCCCTAAATATTAAATAATAATATCACGTATTTATATAGAGCTTTATGTCAACAGACTTTTAAGCATAGGCATATGTTATAGTACTATTATATCTGCAAACCACTCGTTACCTGCTGGCGGGTTTTCCTGTAAGGCTTTTATTTTGTTCTTGGCTAGAGTTACTACATTCTCGTATTCGAGCACATCTGTGGGTTTAAAGAAAAACAAAAGATTACAGGAAAAACTGCAAAAAAAGGAGCTTGCCATTCTGGTTGAAGAAAAAAGCAGGCTTAATCAAAAATATAGAGCCCGGCATCACTAACTAACATTTGCATACTCATAGGACTAGATCACCCTCCTTCAAACCACGAATGCTGGATTTGAACATATCTTAAAAGGTATGAAAGAAGAAGAAATTCTAGCCAGAGTCCCCACTACACACAGAAACTCCATGAATTCCGCAGCTTCCATTCTCCAGTCATTTCCATCCACTAAGACAGATTTTCTGCTGAGCCATGACGTTATGGTCATGTTATCACTTTGCGTTACTTGTTTAACGTACCACACGCCCGTAGGCCTCAGGGCACAACACATGACAGACAGACACAGCTGGAGGCGAGCTGGTAGGGCCACAGGGCTCTACCCCCTCTCAAAGTAGAGAGTCTTGACAAATCATATTCACTGCTTGCCTTCTGTTTGGAGGTCTGCTCCACTGGCCACTGACTCTTTGCCCAACCAACACATGCTGCCACACAGTGACTGCAGATTCCCAGCTCTCTGTGGGAGGGAGACTAGTGGGGTTCAGTTGACCTCAATGATAGCTTATTTCAGATGCCTGTTTGGTGCAGTCACAGGGGTTCTGAAGGTTTGCGACAGGAGGTAAGCACTTTAATTACAACGGTGCTTTTCTATGACCTTTGCACCGCACCCTCGTCCTTCACCATGGTAATGATGTTAGCAGTATCTCATTCTTCTTGTAGGTAACTGTATACACCCCTACTTTAACACTCGTTGGTTGGGTACTCTATGTGGGAAAGCAAATCTCTATAGGTGTTCTACGATATCTTTTTAATGGTGTGTCTGTCAGTTAGTCCTTAGAAGTACACCTTCACTCTGAGGCGTTGAATATACCCTTCATTTGAGCTGTTTTGAACACTGACTTAATCAGGGATTTTACACCTCAGGGGTAAGGATCTTTCTTTGGAAAATGAACCAACATTTGTGGATGGCAAGGCCAACCAGAGCTTTCTACTTCCAGAAAGCACTTGGATTCAGGCATTCTTGTGCACAGATTGTGATTTGAGATGCACACGTCACAACCACGCATGGCAGCGCAATGAAAGTGGCAAGAGGTACACTACTATGCGAAAGACCTGCCACTTTGATCAATGAAGCTGAACCTCATGGCACGATCTACATTTCTGGAGACAAAAACGGACCTAGCCATAGCCGTGGATATTACAGGGTACAAGAGTAGTGCAATCTTGGTTTAGCCACAGATTCATCACCTGATGCCAGACAAAGACAGGATTATGAAATCTGTTGGTTGGAGCTCAGTGGCTTTTGGTCATGGCTTTAAATGTATTTGTACTCCTCTAGAAGGACAAGAGGGAGCTTGCGTTTACAGACAATACCATAGCGGTTTGGGATGAAGCCGACTCTGACGATTTCGACTGCACTTCACTAGACTGTCGACAACATTGGAGCACATGTATTTCAGCATGTCCCCCTGAGTTTGGTGACTGGATCTTTTCCAATGGATAATGCCTTCTCTAATACTTTCTCTCTAGAGGCTTGTCTTGCACCTTTGACCTCAATCACATATCTTGGTGATCTATTTCGGGAGGTGCTGAGGTATGATCGACTCAATTTTTTCTGAGATATCACAGGAATCATCCCATGATGTGGTTGAAGCCTTCCATCAGATCGCAGTACAGTGACAAATGACAGTAGCCCTGTGATTGGATATTTCAGAGGAATATATTACTCCTTTGCATGAAGTACTCTCGCAAGCTCCGCATCTGGCGAGTAGCGACACCTTTGCCGATGTATTTTACTGATATATTTCATTACAGACTACAGGGATGAAAAGGCATATTTATTGACATTTGTATGTATCCGTCAGAAAGCCACATCTTATGTAAGAATAAACATTTTACTCACTACTTTTTATGTACTTGTATAGCGCTCTAGCCCGGAGGCATCAGTGTGCTAGGATACACTTGAGTGGAAGTTGAAGCAGAGTTCCTTTGGAGTGTTACAGAATTTAGTTTCAGGTTACAGTTTCAACATGGGTGGGTTTGATTACAGGATGCGCTTGAGTTGGTTCAGTTGAACAGTAGAGTTTTAAGAGATTGTCTGAAGCACCAATAGTGGGGTTCGGCTCTGAGGGCAGTAGCTAGAGAGCATTCCAGAATGTTGGAGCTTCCGTCGTGAAGAAAGATCCTTCAGCCCGTTTAGATTTGAACCGTGGTACGGTCAGAGTGTGTCTATCCATTGAGGGCTCTGCTCACCTCTGGCTCCTACACCTTTAAACTCACGTGGGGATGTTGGAGGTCTCCGCATGGGGGGCAATTGGGTGACCCTCGCCTCAGTAGGTCATCACCCAACAGCACCGCAATATCCGCATCTGAAATTTCGGTGTCCTAAATTGTGGGGTGATTACATAGATCAAAAATAAGATGGAGCGAGCGTGAGAGAAAAAAGCTATCAGCTTTAAATGGTATTAAGTGGCAGAAAATAAATGATGTTGCTAATATTTTTGTCTCATTCGCCACTTCGCTTAAAGATGCCTCAGTGTCTGGTAAATTGTTGGATGTTACCAGACATGCTATTTCAGCTGGCATCATGGGAGCTCTTGGCTCTGGGCCAAACGGGGACTTTGCCTTTTGTTGGCATGGATCACACTGTGCAACAGAGATAGACAACACACCAACATCTATGTGAATACTGCCAAAACTGATATGTAGTTGACAAAAAAAACCTCCATCTACTTAAAAGGACCCAAAAGAGCAAAAAGTACTTTTATTTTTTTTAACTGCATATTAAAGTAGTCCATTTGTACTTTAAAATGCATCTTTCATTAAAGAAAATGTTTCTTTATTGTTTCATGTGCTGCCTTTTGAAAAGCAGTTTTGCAAAATTTGCATACTGCTTATTGAAGCCTGTCAGTCAGGGAGGGACCAGAATGTCCAAAGCTCTGCTACTGGGTTACTAGGCAGTGGGGTGACAAGAGGTCCTCGCAGGACACTGCGTTTGCGCAGACCTATGCTGCGAGGTGGCGTTCGGGCCGTGTGATGTCAGGTCATTGCAT
>JASDQV010000102.1:0-16377 GCA_030180145.1 Desmognathus organi
AGAGATATCAGCCAATTCTTCTCCCAGACCGGGCGGAAACACCAAAATGTGCTAGAATTAAAGAAAAGAGACGTGTGGGTTGTGGTCAATCATTTACTCTTTCAGCGCTGGAGGGATATCCCACGTACACGGGTGCAACCAGTGTCCGAGGAGTCCCTAAATTCATTGGTACAGAAATCATCTATATATACAATATTAATTGGCACAAAAACAGACGTGCCAGCATTTTCCTTCCCCCTGATTCGTCCACGTAGGGGGGAAGCCATATGACGCACAAACATTTGGCTTACGACAGCTGTTTCATAATGTCACGAGGCGCTGCTGTCATTCTTGATCCGTCGCCAATAATAACTAATCAATATTGTTTGTCATGTTTAAATTGTCTCTTATGCTTAAGTGAATTTGACATTAAATGCGATACATTTCCTGTAAAAGAATTTGGCTTTCACATAATGTAATCAAATATATTCCTAATACATACATCACATTTCCTACTGAATTATACCTATTCATTTCTTACTAAATTATATCACTGATTAACATAGCATTCTTATTTCTGTCTCTAGAATATCAGACTTGATATCATTTTTATTCAGTGCGTCTGATTTTTACGTGTATGCACAATCTAAGTCTGTTTGATGCCTTCAACATGTGTTATGCATACCACTTGCATCAATATAATATAATATAATTCATTTTAATCTTTGATATACAATCTTTTATTTTCGAGTACCTAAGCCTTCGTTACTTTTCTCTACCCCAGTTACTGCATGTGGCCTGTGTTTTTCCAAAGAATTGTGCTGACTTATCATATCTCTCTGCTCCCGGGCCCCCCTCCCTCGTGACCCTGGATCAAATGAGTTTGTTTGTTCATTCTGCAATCTTATCTGTAAGCTAAACTGTTTTTTCTTCATTGCGGGAGAACCTTTAGACCTACACGTCTCCGCCATCTCCGCCGCCCTTTCGGCAGGCGACGTGGCACTCTGGCTTCTTCCATCCCCATGGGCCTAAATTTCTTGTTACTACCATTTTCTATTTTTCTATGGGTATTTTCTGCTATTCCTTATTATTCCTAAAAACTGGGACTTTGTTAATTTGATTTCTACTTCATTTCCCCCCTAAATTTGATACAAGCAAATTTGTTTTTTCTTTGATGTCATTTTGGGGATGACATCTTACTTTTTTTATGCGAGATACCCTTGTTCCCCTAAATACATTAGCCGTTCCAGCTCCAAATTTACATTTCTTGGCACCGTAGTTACAGTCATTAACCGCGAGGCAGCTTTCTTACTGCCAGTAATACACAGTTTCAGCAGGCAGTATAGAATAGAAATTGTGAGGAATTGCTTGCGAGGAATTGCGAGGAGAAAGGTCAAAGTCAGTTTCATCAAGGGATAGAGTCAGACTGGGAAGTTCATTGTTCATTGTCCATGCAGACCACGACCTGTGTGGTTCCTGCATCTGTGTCCATTTGCTGCAAACTCGGAATTAGGTTTTTGCTTTTGTCAAAGTTCCCAGTTGTGATGTCATCATTTGCGTACACAAAGGTACCACGGGAATCTTCTTCATTGTCCATAACCGTCTTCCTCGCTGAATATGATTTGATCCAGAACATCTCTGTTCTAGAGCACTTTGAAGCACAAGCTTCCTAGCTCCTCACTCCTAGCATTCAAAGCTACCTCTGTATTGTTCATGAATGTTATCAGCTCGAAAAAAGAGTCCTCTGCAGCCGTTCTGCCGTGGAGTCCGTTTCAGTTTGTAAACATGGCACAAAGGAAAAGGTGACTTTAGTCCGAACGGAGTTCCAGATACGCACGTTCTCCGGTGGCGTACCTCAGAGGCAGAGCTGCTTACTTTTTTCAAAGGAGAGGGTTCTTCTTTTTTTTTTTCATGGCTTTTGAACCCTCCAAGACTGTTGTTAGCGATCCAACAGGTGCCAAGAAGATTGGAAGCTGGATTCTGGCTGGGGCGCCATCCCAACTCTCTGGCAGGGCGTGATAGGCTAGACCACCGCATGCCCAAAAGCGATCCATGAGAATGGTGGTACCCTTTGAGAGAGAAGGAACAGAGATGGTTTTAGTACATTTGCTATTTTTTCCTACGTATCGTGTTCCAAAATTGCTATAACACACAGGATAATTTCCAATCTTTTTCACTCTGACTGGGTCCGGTACCCGCAATACATGTAGCAAGGAATTCACGTGTCCGGCCCATATTTGTTTACATGTTTCATTTATAATCTGTCCTCTCCGGATTATGTCAGTGTCTCCCTCATGTGCATCTTTCTCCATGGAACTTGTTTCCAAGGGGTTCTCTCTGCCTGTCCATACCTCTACTTGGGTGCGTGTTTCTATTCCTTCCTCAATCACTACCTTGTCTGGGCAAAATAATCTTGCAGCCACGGACTCAGCCCCTGGTTTTCCTGTACTCACTAGTGCATTCATCACCATGACTGGACGTACTTCCCATGCATTTTCAGGATCTCTTTCTATGCCTCTACAAAGTAGGTTTGTGAGTTCTGTCACTGGTATTGCTGGACCCCCGAAGCCCTGGGTAGGTGCTAGTACTGATCCCCCCTCCCACACTCTTTTACTTACTATCATGTTAATAATCTGGGGTTCTGATAAGCTTATCCTGCCTTCTAATTTACACTGGGCCAGATGCGGTAAGCAGAGAGAGGTTAGTTCATCGAATGGCTCTAGAATATACAATGTTTGTGGCTCTACTGCATGAGACATCAGGCTACACAAATAACAATACTTGCTTGTATAGGCTTTGCTCTTTTTGTTATCACAAGCTCATGGTTTTTTACATAAGTATCAACATGTACATTGTTTCCTACAATTCTTACTAAATTATAAGCAATACAATGTATAACTGAATGGTTGTTTATGAGGTAGAAAATGCATCTGGGAGCCGCCTCATGGCAGTGGAACAGAAACTTTTCCTATTGACCACACAGTGTGTTGCGTAGCGGGGAGCTGTGTTATAGAGGCCGCTTGTAGCCACGCATGTGGATCCAGGGTTTCTGTCCTTGACCGTCACCTACTGATTTTCTCCTGAAACAGAAGCTGTGAGAGGTTAAACTGTCACACAACCGTGTGACCAGACAAGAACCAAAACAAACTGCTTGAATAACTTTAGAAACACATGGTGCCAATTGCCTTTAGGCATCTTTGAGTTGATCGCTTAAATAACATTTCCTACCATTTGCGGTAATTTCAACCAACCATGTTATACAATGGCCTAATATGACAGAGCAAGACAATTACACAACATCATGACACATGAAAAATGTTCTACAAGGGAAAAAATGCTGATGTCACTCCCCTGTCTTTTCCTTCGTTGCATTAATTGAAATGCATCCCAAAAAGAAGCAATATGATTTCTCAAAAAACCAGAATAAAAAATCTAATAAACCTCAAACACCTCCTATACCATACGAGATTTCCAAACCATCACTGGACCTATTAATTTAAAAATAAATCTCTCAACCATACATTGTTCCCAAAAACCACAATTACACAATTACATCTCAACTCCTTCATTCCCTTTCATGCCTCAGAACAACTTACAACTCCTTTTACTCAAAAAGCAAAACCATTCAGAGCTTCACCCACCAAACCCTCTCATACCTCCTAGTGGTGAGCCCTGGAATTCCATTGTCACAAATTATCACATTTAGCCTTGCCTAGAACCGATGCACATAAAATATTTCCCTAAACATGGAAGTGCATTTTCATTACCATAGCGGTGGGAGGCAGTCCAAATCTGTGGAGAAAATATTCAAACCTACAAAACTATGTACCCAAATTTCAACGGAAACCTCAGTGAAAATATAAGCATCCATTCAACGTGTTCATTCAGAAGAGCCTCTTTTTACAACCTACACAAAGAGTGCTCTGATCTCTTCTAACGGGACATTAACCCCTGACTGCCCAGTTTCCTGGTTTCCAGCCAGCAACTGCACCCTCAGTAAATGAACCTCTCATCTCTACGCATTGTGACCTGATCTTAACCTCCTCCACTCACCTAAATTATCTGCTGTTCCTTTTTATCCATTAAGGCTGACTGCTTTAAAGCAAATAAGGACAGGATTCTAATCTTAGCCTAATTCTTTTCGGATTCAGCTCACCTCTCGTGGGTTGTTGCCTTATTTTAATTGGTGCTCAAATTTCTCCCCTGTCAGGACTCAGAAAATACTTCTATCAAGACCCTTTTAACTAACAATTATTTAACCAACAAATAATTCAATATGGGTTTCACTAATTGACAATTAATTAGGTCGCGATCCCTTACTCTTTACTTCTACCCTATTACCTTAAGTCATTAAAAACCCCTGCATTTTTGTTTTACCCTTCCAGGCTCACTGAGAGATTGGTGGCTGACTGATACATAACTCCGGTGGTGCCCTACAAGCGTATCACAATATGGATTATTACCAACCGTGACCCTATTGATCGTATCTGGGCAGACAATTTCCACATTCTTTAGTACTGTATAATTATCCTGCGTGAACCGGGAGGAGAAACAACACTTTTCTGCATTTCCTCCTAGATCTGGACTATTGCCACTCCAACCAGTTCAAATTCTGCAACGGGCCCTGCTCCACATTTTATCAAATAAACAATCATCTCTCACATATGTGCAATATATAAAATTATTTTGACCTCACAGCTATCTCATCAACTGGCTATGCACCAGTTACCCTAACCTAATTCATATATACGTGACCCCCCTCTTGGCACCTAGATTTCAGTGCACAGCACAACTGCCAGGGAGTTCTCTGAATATTATCTTTCCTTCCAATCAAATAATTTACTGCCTTACTTTTATTTTTTCCCTGAACATACTGCACTGCGGATACCTACAAGGGGACCAAACGAATTTGCGTATAATACATGTAACAAGTTATAACATTTACAAGATGTAAAAACTATTTGTACTTGTGTAAGAAAATTAGTCTCACATAAAATAAATGACACAGGTGAAATTCAGATTCCTCGCCCTGAATAACACATTTGTATAAATATCTGTAACTATAAGGCATGCTCCTGTTTCAAACGCTAAATTATATTTTCAAAAAGTTCACCACTAAAAGTAGTAGACGGAACTGTCCCTTCAGCGCAAATAAAGCTGAGCAGAATTGCACCTCAAATAGGTTTTCAAAATATTAGTGTCCATCTCTGGCACACATGGAATTAGTATATGTGGTAAAAGCCTTTCCTCGTGCTTCATGTAATGCTAGCAACCCCGCACCAGGTTCTGCTTTCTACACTGACCTGTTGGCTCACAGAGATCATCGTGACTTCCTAACTAAACATAACCCTTTTGAGGCTGGAGTTCTTTTCCAAATAATTCTATTTTAAATCCTATTGTCTTCTGTTTCTTGTTTGTGTTTTCCCTTTATTCAGTTTGACTTAGTTCATCTGCAGGGTCCATTTGCAATACTGCCACCCACAGGACGTTCTCGGTATCTATTGCCTGCGGTCATTTCAACTTACTTCATTCAGGGCGTTAATGATTAACAGACAGTGCTGTCGCCTGCTCCTCTTGATCGATTTTCCCTAACAAGTTTACCTGTGCCCTGGTTGATTATTTACAACCTTTGTGTGTTTTGATATTATGCCAATACTACTGCGCTACGACAAGGGCTATCTATTCCTGATAATCCTCTTCACCCTGCGGTGCTCCTTCGGGCGTCCGGTCTCCCTGCATTCTGGTAGGTGGTCTCAACCCTGTGGGGCTGGTCCTGACCCCCCTAAGGGCCCTGCTTCTGGCCTCCCCTTGTCCTGCATTTGTGCGATATAATCATTTTCTCATATGTTTACTAACCCAGAGTTTTGTCCTACAATTATTGAATGCAGACCCCTCATACACATTTTATCAGTGTGATCTTTGGCAACCCTGCTTGGCCGAATACATGTTTTGTTCTATCTCCACTTATTGACCGCAAGAGACCTTTAAAGGTACACTTCAGGCAAACCTCAGCAGTGCGTCTTGTTGTGCATTTTAAAGAATGTAATCCTATTTTGACTTCATACCTTTGAATCAAAGTTGCAGTGTTCTACTATTTGCAGCAGTTGTCACCACGGTCCCCTGAGAAGCTGCTGTATGCACAATGTATTGTATTTAAGACATTTAGAACCAAACAAGGGCCGTTATTGATTGATTTGCCTGCTCTGGTTTATTTACGTACTAAGCGCATATATTTGGCTGGCACCTTTATTTAAAACACTTTCTGCGATGACAGAATCTATTTAAATAAACACTGCAGTGGGTTTGGAGCTGCGTTCTGAATCTGCTGTCCAGCTGGGGCAGGCGTGCTTCTGAAGATGCAAGTGGGTTATGTAATGCACGCTCTTTGTGAGGGCCCCCCTTGGAGCAATACTGCATTTTATAAGGGGCAGAGCAAGGACAGGGTGAGCTCGGTGGCTCCCTGGCTACCTGCAGGCAAGCCTTTTTGCAGTGCATTTCAGTGCGCGGCCTGGCTTACATAAACATCATTACTGCAGTTTCCCTGGAGCGCCTGCACAGTCTCGGATGCACTGGTCACAGAGTACGGTACACGGACTGTTACTGTGGCACCCGTCGTATGACGTGGATGGGGCGTTTCCAATTTCCGCTAGACTTCTGTTCAGTGCGCATGCGCATGCCCTGTACCCCCAAGATCGCCTATGTAATGTACCTTTCTGTTTTTCCTGGTATCTTCTGGTATGACATTCTCCTGCATAGTGACCCATCTTCCCACAGAACCAACATTTCTCCCACCCTTCTGTTTTCTGCTGCTTCCCTTCCTGTCACCGTACCTCCTTCCTTGGTGTTCCTTCCACTGAACTTCCGGATCTTCGTGCGCCCCTGATCCCTGTTCAACTATGTTGGTGTTTGTGGGATTTACGAGTTTTGGCTGGATGGTCACTATTGCTGCTTCCACCGCTGCCAATTGTTTCTGTAATACTTTAGTTTCTTCCGTCAAATCCCGAGCTATTGTTTCTAATTCTACTCTCCCCCCTTGCTCTATCAGCTCCCTTTTCTCTATAACTTCTTCAATCCTGTTCATTTCTTTTCTTTTATCTTGTGTCACCTTGTCCCAGATCTGAGCTTGGAGTGACAGGGCTTGTATTGTAGTTACGTAGCCTCTCAAGGTCTGTAAGCCCTGTAGTACATTTTGGCCCACCTCCTCTTCTCCTCCGTCATCCCTTTCCAGTCTCAAATCTGGGCCCCCTTCCCTCAACTTACTCTGACCCTCACACATTCCATGTTCACGCATCCTGTTCCTCATTCTTAAGGTTTCTCTTTCATTTAATCTATCCTGTCTCCATTTCCCAACTGCCTGTTTATCCCTGCATTCCATTTCCCGTAAGGAGGGCTGTCCATTTTCCATGGTTCAGTCAACAATGAGGGCAAATTACCATAACGATCCTGCCTGAATTATCTCTTGTACACCAAAATCACTATAGTTCGTCTAGTTTAAATATTTAAAATATTAATAATGTTTTCCAATCCTTGATTTATACACTCAATGAGCTTTACCCAGGTGCAAAGACCAGTATTATATTCAGGGGGTGGGGTTTTAATTCATGTAACTTCTAAAAACAAATTGTTGCCAAGAAACAAACAGTTTAGGCCTATTTCCTATTTACGTCAATGGGAGTGGTGTAATTATTCTGTGAATCAGGCCCATAAAAAGTATTGGAAAAATGTTTCAATGTGACCTCACAATTACCGTCGACCCAGTACCTTGGTGCCCAACGAGCCAAGTCTAACACTGCTCCTATTGTCCTACTGATAAATCATTAACCAAAAGACCAAGGTTCATGTAGACAATTTATACTCACACAATCTGGTGGCTTAATCTCAGCAGGCCAAAAATAACATTGAAACCCTCAATTTCACTTCGCCATTGTCATATTCAAAGCACAAATCAATTACCTTTCCTCATGAAGGTATTGTGAACGTTTCATTTGATTTAAGCAAAGCACGTTATTTCAAACATCAATATAAAAACTCCTTATAAGTGGTCCAGGTGAGCCCTTCGTAGCTCACCCACACCGCACATCTAATCAGTTCTTGTTTTACTGCATAATTGTCATTATTGTCACCTCTACTACACACTCTGTCCCACCAATGAATTCTTTGCATATTAAAACAACATTTAGTTCAGTTACAAAACATTTATTACTGCATTGTTTTTTGCCTTTTATTTATTTTCTTTGTTTTGCTCTAAGCCTTCCCTTTTCTCGGGGTTTGTCTCCCTAAAATAAATATGCTCTGTGGTCACCCTATTGGTGCGCTGCTGCGAACCTTCTACTTGGTGCGCGCCTAACAAGACCCTGCCGGGCTTGTTCCTTGGAGTTGACCCTTCCCTCGGCCAACACTCGGTTAATTGTGTGGACTACACCTTTTGTCAATGACCGCTCCCTTCCGTGTCCACCCTAACTGGGTGGCAACGTGAGGGGCTCCACTAACCCAGTGCAGGAACGTCTTCCTTGCCACTTAACCCTTTAGCATGCTTTCCATCGCTCTGAGGCTTAAACTTATGTGTAGCTCTATGGCTCACTTTTCCTTACTTTGTACAAGAGTAATCAAAGAGCAAATATTGGCCTTTCACCACACACGTTCTCTCTTACCTCTCTGTTGCTTCAGACCGCAGCCCACGCTGGTATCTGCTCCCGCTCTCAGATCACTCCCTGATTTACCCGGAGCGTTCTCAGGAATAGTTGCTTGTTGAAAAGCCGGCTTCCTGTACCATTTGTGCACTTCTGATAGAACCGCTCAGGGCACCGGGCAGTGCTGGTCCTCTTCCGGGGGGTCCCAAGGCAGGTGCGGTCCGAGCTCCAGAGATATCAGCCAATTCTTCTCCCAGACCGGGCGGAAACACCAAAATGTGCTAGAATTAAAGAAAAGAGACGTGTGAGTTGTGGTCAATCATTTACTCTTTCAGCGCCGGGGAGAGGTCCTGTCGCTGCATACGCAGATGCATACCCCAGGAGTTCTCCGACTTTCTATTGGTACATGTACACCTTTTATACAATCTTTATTGGCACAAAAACAGCCGTGCCAGCATTTTCCTTCCCCCTGATTCGTCCACGTAGGGGGAGGCCATATGACGCACAAACAAGTGATTTATTATAGTTTCATAATGTCACGAGGCGCTGCTATCATTCTTGATCCGTCGCCAACAACAACTAATCATTATTGTTTGTCATGTTTAAATGGCCTCTTATGCTTAAGTGAATTTGACATTAAATGCGATACATTTCCTGTAAAAGAATTTGGCTTTCACATAATGCAATCAAATATATTCCTATTGTAATATATTCCTAATACATACATCACATTTCCTAATGAATTACATCAACCTATCATTCTTTTCTATCTCTAAAGAATCAGACTTGATCTCATTTTTATTCAGTTCGTCTGATTCTTACATGCATACAATCTGAATCTTCTTGTGCTTTTAACATCTCTTTTTCTATCATTTGCATTCATATAGTTTAACTTGATACTTAATATATGATTTTTATACTTCGAGTATCCAGGCCTTTGTTGCTTAACCGCTCCCTAGTTACATCATGTGGCCTGTGTTTTTCCAAAGGATGTGCTGACTACCGACTACCATCTGTCCCTTGTACCCGGCCCCCCTCCCTGGTTACCGTGGATCAATAGCTTCGTTCATTCTGCTATCTTATCTGTAGGCCTTTATCTGTATGTTTTTCAGTTTCTCGGGAGGACTTCAGACTTAATTTCCTTCCACGTCCTCACTACCTTTGTTCCCTGGTTTTTTGACTACGTGGCATACTGTTCTTTTCCTCCCCGTGGGCCTAGAAACCTTTACCTTGGGCCTGAATGTGTTGTTACCTATTTCTATTATTTTCTACTATTCCTAAAATCAAGAACTTACTGTTTTTATTTTCTACTACATTTCCCCCCTAAATTTGATACAACCAAATTTGTCTAGCATTTTTCTTTTTTTCTTTGATGTCATTTTGGGGATGACATCCTACTTTTCTTATGCGAGATACCCTCGTTCCCCTAAATACATTAGCCGTTCCAGCTCCAAATTTACATTTCTTGGCACCGTGGTTACAGTCATTACTCGGGAGGCAGCTTTCTTACTGCCGGCAATACACATTTTCACCAAACAGTATAGGATGAGAATAGCAAGGAGGAGGGGTAATAGTATGTGCATCAAGGCTTGGAACCAATTTGGAAGATGGAAAGTCCATGCAGACCACGGATCGTTTGTGGTTCCTGCTTCCGCGTACATCTTCTTTTGCAAAGTTCGGAGATGTTTTATTGCTTTAGTCAGAGTTCCATTGTCAATGTCATCATTTGCGGGTATGAACGTGCAGCATGAGTCCCCGATTTTGGCACATACCCCTCCCTCGCTCGCAGTCATCTGATCGAGAACGTATCGGTTCTGGAGCACCATTAGGCGCATGCTCCTTAGTTCTTCACTGACAGCGTTCAAAGCTTCCTCGGTATTGTTTATGAATGTCATCAGTTCAAAGCGAGTTCTCTGTAACCATTCGGCGGTGGAGATAGACTGCAGCCATGGCACGAAGAAAGAGATGACGTCACTCCAGGCTGGATCCCAGATCCGCATGTCGTCTGGTACCTCTGTGGCAACATCGAAATAGTTGGCAAACGTGGACGACCTCTTGCTTCGATTCCCGTGGGAGGGCTCTTGTTCTCTCATGGCTTTTGAGCTCTCCAGGGCTGCTGTCAGCGACTCCACAGGTGCCAAGAAGATTGGAAGCTGGATTCTGGCTGGGGCACAGACACCATCCCAACTCTCTGGCAGGGCGTAATAGGCTAAACCACCGCATACCCAGAAGCGGTCCATGAGAACGGAGGTACCCTTTGAGAGAGAGGGAACAGAGATGGTTTTAATACATTTGGTATTTTTCCCTACGTATCGTGTTCCAAAATTGCTATAACACACAGGATAATTTCCAATCTTTTTTACTCTTACTGGGTCTGGCACCCGTAATACATGTAGTAAGGAATTCACGTCTCTGGCCCATATCTGCTCACAAGTCTCATTTACAATCTGCCCCCTCAAAATTATATCAGTGTCTGCCTTATGTGAATCTTTGTCTGCAGTACTGTCTTCCACAGGTTTGCTCTTTCCTGCCCATACCTTAATTTTGGTGCGTGCTTCTACCCCTCCCTCAACCATTATATTGTCTGGGCAAAATAATCTTGCAGCCACGGACTCAGCCCCTGGTTTTCCTGTACTCACTACTGCATTCATTATCATGACTGGGCGTACTTCACATGCATTTTCAGGATCTGTTTCTAGGCCTCTACAAAGCAGATTCGTCAGGTCAGGTATTGGTATTGCTGGTCCCCCAAAACCCTGGGTAGGTGCTAGTACTGATCCTTTTTCCCAGGTCCTCTTACTTACCACCATATTAGTGACATGGGGCTCGGATAAACTTATTCTGCCTTCTAATTTACACTGGGCCAGATGCGGTAAGCAGAGAGAGGTCACTTCATCAAATGGCTCTGGAATGTACAATGTTTGTTGCTCAACTGCATGAGACATCAGGCTACACAAATAACAAGACTGGTTTGTCTGAGTCCTTGCTACTTCTGTCATGTGTCGATACCACATATTATTGACTGCAAGTTCATGATTTCTTAAGTATGCATTGATATCCATACCAGAATTAATTATAAGGTCGCGGTCATCCGGGTCCTCAGTGGACCTTCCTGTTCTAAACATGTGAAAAGAAGAGTCATATGGAGAGAGAGCAAATACATAGAAAACACCAAGAGCCACAATTGGAATCACTATTGCTATAGACAGTATGATATATAACTGCGTGTCGGTTATGAAACTGAAATAATCCTGGGGAGCTGCTTCATATTTGGGAACGGTGTTGTGTATGCTCAGGTGTAGGCAGCTTTGCAGTCCCTGAGGTGGATCCAGGGGTTCCTGCCCTTGACCTTCACTGCTGTGGGCGTGCTCAGTACCACTTCGAAGGGTCCCTCGAACCTTGCTTCTTTCCATGTCCGGCGGAACCTCCTCACAAACACAAGATCTCCTGGTTTTACCTGTAACAGAGGCTTTGAGAGGTCAGAGATGTCACACGACCGTGTGACCAGACGAGAGACAAAATGGACAGCTTTTGACAATTCAGTGATATAAGTAGCCAATTCATCTCCCAAGATCTCTCTGGTAGTTCCTGCATCATGTGTCACTCGTCTGGAAGTGTGAGCCATGACCAGGGGTCTGCCTGTTAGCATTTCATGGGGAGTCAAATGATGCCCCGCCCCCTTTTGATTTCTGAGGTAAAAGAGTGCCAGGGGAAGACATTCCACCCATGATCTTCCCGTTGTTACACAGAGTTTTGCCAACCTTGATTTCAATACTCCATTCATTCTTTCAACCACACCATTTGATTGGGGTCGGTACACTGAGACCAATTTATGTGTTATGTGCAGCATGTCACAAACGTGCCGCATTACCTCACAACTGAAAGAAGCACCGTTGTCAGAACGAAGAATCTGCGGAAGTCCAAATCTCGAGAACACCTCCCTTACCAAGAATCTGGCTGTGGTCTTACTGTCCGGGTGAATGCATGGGGTCGCTTCCACCCATCTACAAAAGGGGCATACCGCTACAAGCAAATATCTATACTTCTGGTGTCTTTCCAGCATATCACAGAAGTCAATGTGTAACTGAGCAAAGGGCCCAGTTGCTTTTGGAATAGTATACCGTACCGTTTTGTATGTGGGGGCTGGCAAGAACTGTTGGCACACTAAACAGTTGTGGAGGTACATGAGAACTCTCTGGGCCACATCTGGTATATACCAATTATCTGTTAATTCGGATACCATAGTGTCTTTTGATGTGTGAGCTGGTAAGTGCAATTGTGTCAGTGCCAGGTCTAACAATACACTCGGCATTATCACTTTCCCTGATTTGTCATGCCTCCACAATCCATCATGTAAATCCTGTGACCCCCCTCGCTGCACCCAAACCTCCTTCTCAGCGAGGGGTGCCTGGTGTTGTAGATCTAAGACTGCTGCTAAGGACCATTCTGAATACAGGGTAGGTTTTCCTTCGTTTGCAACTAACTCAACTGGCTGTTCGCTTTCATTTCCTTTTTCCAACATTTGCTCTTCCTTTCTGGTTTCTACTTCTGCTGCCTTTTTCCGCATTGCTCTAGTACTTACTGCTACTAAGGCTGGAAGTTCAACAAAAGTTTCACTGGCTGCCTCTTTTGCCATTTGATCGGCCAATTCATTTCCTTTTGAGACTGCATCATCCTTTCCTGTGTGTGCAGCGCATTTTACCACTGCTAATGAAGACGGTAATTTTAGTGCGTCTACCAATTGTTTCAATAACTTTTTGTGTATCACTGGTGAGCCATCTGCCTTAACATATCCTCGCCTGGCCCATCTGTGGATCCCTGAGTGTACAGTGGATGCGACATAAGCTGAGTCTGTGTATATGGTGACCTCCTCATCTTTGTATTCCTGCAAGGTATATAGCAATGCACTAAGTTCTGCTCCTTGTGCTGACATGTGTGCTGGTAGAGGCCATTTTCCCAGGACCTCATACCCTTCTGGCGTTGCTCTTATTGCTGCTGCCCCTGTGTGCCTGATACCTGTCTCCTGATCGATATATGATGAGCCATCAATGTACGCCACATCTCCTACTCCCAGGGGATTCTCAGAGATGGTTGGCGCACCCTCAAGAGGTGGCAAATATGTGCCACAATCGTGTAAATAATCTGTTGGTGACACAGGAGTGGCAATGAAGGTAGCCGGATTTACATTGTGGCACCGCACAATCACAATATTTGGTGCTGACAGTATGATCTCATAGGCTGAAGACCTCTGAGGGGTGATGGTTCCTTTTGCTTTCTCAAAAATGGCATGTACTGCATGTTCTACGTATAGCGTAACTGGTTGTCCTAGTACAATGGAGGCAGACTTTTCTACCGCGAAGGCTGCAGCTGCTAAAGATTGTTCACAGGGAAAAGTACCTCTTAGTACCTGATCTAGCGTACTACTGTAAAAACCCAATGGTTTGTGCCCCAATGAGGTTTTCTGTGTTATGACTGCTGACATGGTGTGACCATCACAGTATGAGAACAGATAGAACATTTCGTCATAGTTTGGCAGGGCTAACACTGGTGCCCTGCTTATGGCTCCTTTCAGTGTAACAAAAGCTTTTTTAGCCTCTTCATCCCATGGGAGTGCTCTCCTTACTTCTCCAGCTTTTAATAATGTCAGAAGTGGTCGTACAATGGTTGCGTAATCCAATACCCATAATCTACAAAAATTGCAGAGCCCCAGAAATTTCTGTAGCTCCTTCACTGTTCTAGGTGGGGGTATGTCACGAATGGCCTCAATCCTGTCTCCGGTCAGTGCCCTTCCATTTCCTGAAATCAACTGCCCTAGGTACAGTACCTCAGGCAGACAGAACTGCAATTTTTTCCTGTTTACCTTATGTCCTTTGTCTGCTAGGATCTGTAATAGAGTGACTGTGTCTTGTTTACATTTGTCTTCATTTGTGGCACACAACAAGAGGTCATCAACATACTGTATTAGGGTGCTCTCGATATTTATATTTGCCAAGTCTGCCTGCAACACTCTGTTAAAGATACTAGGGGATTCACAGTACCCCATTGGAATTCTCGAGTATGTGAGACTTTTTCCCTTATACTGGAATGCGAATAAGTACCTACTTTCCTCTGCCAGGGGCACGGAGAAGAACGCATTACTAAGGTCCACCACGCTGAACCACATTGCTTCAGGGGGTATGTTAGACAAAATGGTGGATGGATTCGGCACGATGGGTACCTCTGCTTGTACTATCTTGTTTATAGGCCTCAAGTCCTGCACCATCCTCCAGGCCCCGCTCTCAGCTTTTTTCACCGGAAAAATTGGGGTGTTGCAGGGTGAGATGGTTTCATATAGAATTCCCTGTTCCACCAGTTTCTCGATAGTGGGCGCTATTCCTTCCTCTGCCTCTTTTGACATGGGGTATTGCCTAATTCTTGGTAGAATAGCCCCTGGTTTCAGTGTGATTTTTACAGGATCTATGCTTTTCAACAGTCCTGCTTCATCTTTCCCACTAGTCCACAAATATGCGGGAACTTTTTCTAAAATAGGATCGTCCGAGCCCATTTTTGGCTTGTTTACTTGCATTTTCACAGGGCACCCACGGTACTGGAGCCTTACCACACAGGGTATGGATATCGGGACTCTTACTTCCCCCCTGTCCAGATTCATCTCTGTATCGTCTGTCCATTCCTCAAAGTTAAACAGTGCTATCTGTTCAATCTGGCTTAGCTTAACTGAAGGATCCATTTGTAACACAGCCACCCACGGGACATTATCCATGTCCGATGCCTGCAGTGCGGCGAATTGTTCAGTCACCCGCAGAAAGTTAATGATTAATGGACAGAGCTCACCTGCCTCTCTTGATCGTTCAAAGTGTATCAGTGGGATAAAGAGAACATCCGCTGGATCTCGTGTCAAGGTAAGCAAATGTTCCGTGCATTTCTGCAGCATTTCTTTCCAGCCTGCATACAACATTTGTATAATGTCTGGTTGCACCAGTACCCCTACCCACTCTGTATCTCCTCTGGGTATCTTGGTATGTAAATAATAAATTCCAGGTGTTTCGCAAACCATACCTTCAGGCGTGCACGTTAGGGTTATATTTAACTTTCCTAGTAGATCTCTTCCCAGTAAATTTACCGGTGCCGTGGGGGAGTATAGTACAGGGGTATTTACCGTGATGTCTCCTATTTTCACATCCACTGGATATGTGAATGGAACCTGTTGCGTCTGTCCCGAAAAGCCTTGTGTCTCCAAAGTGTCTTTAGATATTGGGAAATTCCCTTCTCGTACACATGAATATGTGGCCCCAGTATCCAATAAGAATGACAACACTTGTCCATTTACCGTCACCAAAACATGTGGTTCCCTTTCCATGTTTTTGGTGGTGGCAATTACAGGACACGACAAGGTCTTTTCAAGGCACCCCTATTCTTCGGACTCCCATGGTGGTGGCATACCCTCCGGTATTTGGACCCACTGCATCCTGGAGGGCCCTTTCGGTTGCTCTTGCTTGGACCATTCCCCACCCCCGATCCTCTGATTTGGGGGTGCCTGTCGCGTCCACCCTGGGGGCCCTGCTCCTGCTCTCTGCCACCCCATGGGTCTTGGTGTGCCCCTTAGTCTTTCCTGATACATCCTGGTTCTGCATTCCCTTGAGAAGTGGCCCATTTTTCCACAAAACCAACATTGTACGGCCCCTCTCCCTGCACCTTGCTGATTCCTACCATTTCCATCATTGTCACCGTATCCCTTTTCTTGCCTTCCTTTCCACTGGGGCCCAGGCTT
>JASDQV010000103.1:0-14308 GCA_030180145.1 Desmognathus organi
AGAACAAAAGTAAGCAATGAAGTAATAATATTACTTATTGACCAACAATATATACCAGCCAATTTGCTGGAAAAGGCACAAACAGCTACTCCTACATTCTGTAGGGGGTATTGTGTATTCTATCTTAGACTATATTCTCATACCATTGGAATTTATTAAAATTGTAAAAAATGTGATAACGGGTAAAGAAAAGCATTGCCAAGAGAAAACCCGAAATAAAAGCATCTTTAATATCCTGCCGGGGCGCTGGTTCAAGATGGAGGCTTCGACTGGTGCTGGAGGGGGTAGGGAGATCAGTGATCATGCGCGGTAAGTTGAAAAAATCGCCTCTTATTCATATAGACATTTGGTAGGACACACATGTGCGGAGGGGTGGTGGTGAAGCCGGGTGCCAGTCCATGCTGCAGGCGGAAACGCAAGCCGTGCGTCGCCCTCGTAATTCAGGGCTTTAACCTCCAATCCACTGGGTCAATATACGTGGCTGTTAAGTAAGATAGGGATTTTAGGGGTTACGGTACAGACGCTATACATACACATATGATGCCGAGGAAGGGGCGGGTAGGGTGCAGGGAAGGTCGGAGCAGAACGATGCTGTATGGGAGTAGGTAGTACGAGTGCTGAATGCGTTCCTGGAGCAGGGTTCTTAATATAGTTATACCATACCGTAGGAAACTTGCTGTGTTGCTGTGACACACCAACACCCGATTGGGGTTTTCTCTCTGAATTTCACACTTTTTTCTCTTCTCCATGCAGAGCCCTTGCAGCTGGCATTACTGGACACTATGAATCAAATAGTTTGGTCCATGGACGTGCGCCTGGAAAGGATGGCATCAACTGTGGCTTGCACCCAAACAACTATGATAACATTGTTAAATGGCACTATGCAAGCAAGCAAGACAGGTCAACAATTACTCTGTTCACTGAGTATGAATAGGAATCACTCACATGGAAGTTGCTGTTGTGTAGTCTGCCGTGTGATTGTGTGATCAGACTGAGAGAGAATCGTAATGATTGTATAACCAGAAAGTTTCCCTCCGGGTCTGCCACCCAGGTGCGTAGAGGATGCACTACTTCAGCCAGGCAGGATTTTCTCTCATCGGGGATGGCACGGAAGGTTGGGACGTCCTCTCCACTAGACTCTTCTTCTGAAATTAAATAGAGGGAAGTTTTGAGTGCTGGGCTCTTCCCTGTAGCTTTAGAATTGTAGAAGGTATATTGATTGATTTCCGTTTATGGCTGCGGACATTCACCTGAATGGGTGGCAGCCCGGTTGAACGGTGAAGTAGAAGTGGAGTCTTCGGATTGGTTCCCTCTGTGCACTGGACTTCTAAAAGATAGCTGATAGTCGTGAAGGAATGATGAGGAGTGCAGAGGAGTGAAGGGTTAATAGGGAAAAAACAGGTTTGCCCAGAAAGCGGAGTCCGCAAATCTGTTAAATGACGAGGCTGGACTGTGCATAAACTCTTTTCTGCCCTATGACAAGGAGTGGGGGAGCTTTGGCACAATACTGTTTAACTAGGGTAATAGGCATTAGCCTGCACAAAAGGGTCTGCAGAGAATCATGCCACCTAGTGGCCTAATAGAGAATTAGTGAAATCAAGCCATTTACTTGGGTAAGGAATCTTGGAATATACCCGGGACCTGACGCCCTGTGAATGGGGTGGCGTGCGGATGCTGCTGCCGGCCTGGGGATTAATGGCAGGCGGAGCGCCCCACTCACTTGGTTATGGTGGCCGGCAGGCGCTCCGAGGAAGGCGGAGGAGAGGGCGCCGGCACCGCGTGTCTGCGGCTGAGAGGAATGATGCATCCGAGGCGAGCCCCGGAATACAGAAGCTGATGCTGGTGCGGCTGAGAGGCGGGGGGGGGGGGGAAAGAGCGTCTCTTCTAAGGGGAACCGGGATAGAGGAGTGATGACTTATTGTTGGTGAGGTGAGGTAAAAGAATGTGGCGAGGAGCGGGGAAGTCATGCGCGTCGCGAAGCCGTTGCTCAGACAACGGCCGCGCGGCGCGAGGCTCCCTATATAGGCTGGAGCGCGCGCCGCGCGGGCCCGCTGTCGCGCGGCCCACGAGCGCTCGCGCATGCGCTCGGCGGCTTGTTGTCTGCCGCGGCTGACAGGTGGATCGGGTACTGGCTCTGGTGTGTCCAGCATTTGCATTTCCGGATGCGGTAGGCAGAGGCTGAGGTTAGGGATTTTAATGGTCTGGGGCTGAGCCCCCCTACCAGCAGAGTGTTGGGAAGGACAACCTGGGGAGGACCATTGGTAGTAGTAGCAATTTGGTCAATCCTTTCATCACCCTCCTCCCAAGACTCCCCCCCGCTTTCTTGGGTTCTTTGCTCGTATTGCTGAATTAGTTGTGGGGCGTGCACATCCTCCTCGAACTGCCAGGAGTTATCCTCAGGACCATAGCCCTTCCAAGCCAGCAAGTATTGAGTTTTCTTTCCACGTTGCCTTTTGTCTAGAATCTTCTTCACTTCAAATTCACCATGACCTCCCACTTGGATGGCTGGGGGCTTTGAGCGGGGGCGGAAGGCTGGTGACACTTTCTTGAGCAAAGAGACATGAAAAACCGGGTGGACCTTCCATTTTTTGGGTAGTTCTAGCTCCACATTCAGTGGACTTAATATTTTCTTTATTCGGTATGGTCCAATGTAGCGGGGCTTGAATTTTGGATGAACTTTCCGTAGCACTATGTTTTTCGTGGACAACCATACATCTTCGTTCATCTCGAACGGTGTTTCTTTTGATCTCTTGCGATCAGCCTGATTCTTGTACTTCTGTTTGTTGGTCATTAGGGTTTGTTGAACTTGTTTTTGAATTTCATGTATCTTCTTGGCCTGTTGGGTGGCAGCTGGGACCTCCATCCCTGGAATCTCTGACGTCCACTGGGGAAACATCTGAGGATGGAACCCCTGACCACAAAAGAAGGGCGATTGTCCAGTTGAGGAGTTCCGGAGATTATTCAGAGAGAACTCTGCCAGTGGGAGCCACTTGGACCATTCTTCTGGGTTTTGGCCCACATAGCACCTTAAGTATTGTTCCACAGATTGGTTCATTCTCTCTGTTTGTCCGTCGGTTTGCGGATGAAAAGCCGTTGACAGTCCAGAATCGACCTCCCAGAACTGTAGCATTTTGATCCAAAATTTTGCGATAAATTGTGGACCTCGGTCTGAGATGATTTTCTGTGGCAGGCCATGTAGTCTGTAGACTTCCTGAATGAATTTGTCCACCAATTCCGAGGCTGTTGGCAATTTCTTGAGGGCGACTAAATGGGTGAGCTTAGTCAAAGTGTCCACAATCACCCACAAAGTGGTATGTCCGGCGGATGGTGGCAGGTCAGTAACAAAATCCATGGAGATCACGGCCCAAGGTCGATTGGGGGTGTCCAATGGGTGTAGCAGACCGGCGGGTTTAGCCCGGTTTGCCTTTGACCGAGCACAAATTTCGCAACCTTGGATATAATCCTTGATCTCTTGAATCATGTGCGGCCACCAGAACCATCTGGCCACTAGATCTTGAGTTCTTTTTTCCCCTGGGTGGCCAGCTGCCTTGTTGTCGTGGCACCACTCCAGAAGTTGTGGTCTCAGTGACGCGGGAACGTAGATGGCGTGATCACGGAATAGGATGCCGCGCTGAAGGTCTTTCTCTTGATGGGGTGGCAGTTTCTGCAACTCCTCTTCTTTCTGGGTTTCCCTCACAATCTTGTCCGGGAAAGGCTGGTACAGGGTTGCTATCGGCTCAATGATGTTCCTGGGTTCAACCTGATGTGCCTGGTCGAATCCCAATCTTGACAATGCATCAGCCTTATTTTTGCTTCCCACCCCATAACTGAGCGTGAATTGGAACTTAGAGAAAAAATTTGCCCACCTGGCGTGTCGAGAGTTCTGGCACTTGGCATTTTGAATGAAAATTAGATTCTTGTGATCGGTAATGATCTGAATTACTTGCTGGGCCCCTTGCAAATAGTGTCGCCAATTCTTCAAAGCGTCCTTGATAGCTAGAAGTTCCTTTTCATAGATGGTGTAATTCTGTTCGGCGGAATTTAATTTTCGTGAGTAGTAAGCCACTGGCTGCCACTCCCCCTGTTCGTTCTCTTGCGTTAGCACCGCTCCCAGAGCGAAATCAGATGCATCAGTTTCCACTGTAAACTGTTTGGCTTGGTTGGGTTGTTGGAGGATAGGGGCGCTGCAAAACAATCCTTTGAGGGTTTCGAAAGCCCTTTGGGCCTCCGGGGTCCAGATGAACTTGGTGTTCTTTCTAGTTAAGTTGGTTATTGGGGAAATCACTGCTGAGAAGCTGGGAATGAATCGACGGTAGAAGTTTGCAAATCCCACAAATTTTTGGACCTCTTTTACGGAAGAGGGTGGGGGCCAGCTCTGGACAGCTGTTATCTTCTTCTCGTCCATCTTCACTTCCCCGGGTGATAGGATGAATCCCAAGTATTCCACTTGTTGGGTGTGAAATATGCATTTCTCCAATTTGGCGTACAGGTGGTTCTCGCGGAGACGGCGAAGGACTTCTCTGACGTGACCACGATGTTCTTCTAGATTCTCCGAATAGATAAGTAGGTCATCCAGGTAGATGGTCACGTAACTTCCATTGATGTCCTGGAAAATTTCATTAATGAAACTTTGGAAGACGGATGGAGCATTAGTTAGACCGAAGGGCATGACCAAATACTCGTAGTGACCATATTTACATTTGAAAGCGGTTTTCCACTCGTCTTGGTCTCGAATCCGAATCAAATTGTAGGCCCCTCGCAGGTCCATTTTGGTGAACCATTGGGCCTGTTTTACTTGGTCGATGAGATCCACAATGAGAGGTATTGGGTATCTATCTTTAATGGTAATCTTATTCAGATCACTGTAGTCGATGCAGGGGCGCAGGGACCCATCCTTCTTCTCTACGAAAAATATAGGAGCCCCAGCGGGAGAAGTTGATCTTCTGATGAACCCCTTCCTTAAGTTCTCCGCAATATATTCCTTCAAGGTTTGTTCCTCTCCTGGGCTCAAAGAATAGATCTTCCCATGAGGGATAGAGGCATTTGGTTCCAACTCTATAGCGCAGTCACATTTTCGGTGGGGTGGAAGCGTTTCGGCCTCAGTAGGGCTAAACAGGTCCTGAAACTCCTGGTATTCAGGGGGTAGATCGGTTCTGTCGACTCCCGTTTCCTTCCTGAGTTGTCCCAGGGTTTTAGCTCCGTCACTAACTTCTTCGCAAGAGCATCTTGAGAATTTCAGCTGGCCTTTGGCCCAATCTATCTCCGGGTTGTGCATCCGTAACCAGGCCATTCCCAAAATGACTTTAAATCTAGGTGATTTGATCAGATCGAAATGAATTTTTTCCCCATGCTGTAAAATCTTCATGAAGACATCCTTGGTGGCATGGGTTATAGCCCCGCTGACCAGAGGGGTCCCGTCTATAGAATGGATGGCTTCAGATTCTGTCTTCAAGGTTGTTGAAATCTTCATGTTCTCCACAAATTCTTCATCGATGTAATTTCCAGGAGCCCCACTGTCAATCAGTACAAGGATATGATTAGATTGTCCCGAGAGGAAGAATTCAGCACCGATGATCAGGTATGGCTGTGAGTCCGGTTTATTCATTTTGATACAGGTGAGGGCATTTTTTGGATGGTGGACGTTGCTCGGAGGTAATCCCTCTGCTACTTCCGAGCGGCGGCGTTTCCCGCCTTCTTGGCTCCTAAGGGACAGTCTCTCACTGTGTGGCCCGCTTGTCCACAGTACATGCATAAATTTCCATCCATGCGACGTTTTCGCTCTTCTTCGGTCAAGGGGCCACGAGGCTTGGACTCATATGCAGGCTTACGAGAATCGGGTACCTGAGTCGTTCTTCTTTCTGGCACAGCTTGACTGCGGGATGAGTTGGCAGCGTTGTGAGCGGAATACTGTCCGTTTCGGCGGAATTCAAGAGGTCTGCGTTCGGTTCTCCTCTCCGCTAGTCTTTGCTCCAGTCTCAGGACCACTTCAATTAATTCTTCCACATCGTCTGGAAATGGATGGACCTGTACCAATGCGTCTTTCAGTTCCTCTTTCAGCCCATTTTGAAAGATGGTGAGTTGGGCGTCTTTGGACCATTTGAGTTCCACTGCTAACTGTTGGAAATGAGTGATGTAGCTTCCCAACTCTCGATTTCCCTGTTTCAACGTTAGGAACTCTAAGCTCTTTGCTTGTTGAGCGTATCGCCGTTCAAACATCCGTCGGAAGGTTTTTTCAAATAGAGGGTAGTCCTTCATAATCTCTGCTTCCGAGTCCATAAAGGGAGTTACCCATTCCAAGGCTTCTCCGCCTAGGTTAGATATCATGAACATCACCTTGGCTTCATCCGTTTCGAAACATCGGGGTCTGGAGCGAAAGTGTATCTGACACTGAGTGAGGAACACCTTGCAGTTTCGGCTGTCCCCGCAGTATCTTTCTGGCAAGGGAATCTTGTAATGTTTGGAATTGTCTCGAAGGAATGTTGATTCGTCTTTATAGGGAGTCAGAGCTGGCATTTCGTACTCTGAGACTGTGTCGCTGGAGGTATCCATGTCTAGTTCAGTTGGGAGATTCTTAGCTGTTCCTTGAGCCTGGTTCAGTTCATTTACCAGCTCTCCCAATAAATGGTTCTCCTTTCGACTTTCCTCCAGTTCTTGTTTTAGCGTGCTCACCGTGAGGGTAAGGCTTTCCACCATTTTCTTGATTTCATCCATATCGGCACTTACAGCTTTTTAGGTCTGAGCAAACTGTTACGCTTGCAAGACAAGTCAACAATTACTCGGTTCACTGAGTATGAATAGGAATCACTCACATGGAAGTTGCTGTTGTGTAGTCTGCCGTGTGATAGTGTGATCAGACTGAGAGAGAATCGTAATGATTGTATAACCAGAAAGTTTCCCTCCGGGTCTGCCACCCAGGTGCGTAGAGGATGCACTACTTCAGCCAGGCAGGATTTTCTCTCATCGGGGATGGCACGGAAGGTTGGGACGTCCTCTCCACTAGACTCTTCTTCTGAAATTAAATAGAGGGAAGTTTTGAGTGCTGGGCTCTTCCCTGTAGCTTTAGAATTGTAGAAGGTATATTGATTGATTTCCGTTTATGGCTGCGGACATTCACCTGAATGGGTGGCAGCCCGGTTGAACGGTGAAGTAGAAGTGGAGTCTTCGGATTGGTTCCCTCTGTGCACTGGACTTCTAAAAGATAGCTGATAGTCGTGAAGGAATGATGAGGAGTGCAGAGGAGTGAAGGGTTAATAGGGAAAAAACAGGTTTGCCCAGAAAGCGGAGTCCGCAAATCTGTTAAATGACGAGGCTGGACTGTGCATAAACTCTTTTCTGCCCTATGACAAGGAGTGGGGGAGCTTTGGCACAATACTGTTTAACTAGGGTAATAGGCATTAGCCTGCACAAAAGGGTCTGCAGAGAATCATGCCACCTAGTGGCCTAATAGAGAATTAGTGAAATCAAGCCATTTACTTGGGTAAGGAATCTTGGAATATACCCGGGACCTGACGCCCTGTGAATGGGGTGGCGTGCGGATGCTGCTGCCGGCCTGGGGATTAATGGCAGGCGGAGCGCCCCACTCACTTGGTTATGGTGGCCGGCAGGCGCTCCGAGGAAGGCGGAGGAGAGGGCGCCGGCACCGCGTGTCTGCGGCTGAGAGGAATGATGCATCCGAGGCGAGCCCCGGAATACAGAAGCTGATGCTGGTGCGGCTGAGAGGCGGGGGGGGGGGGGAAAGAGCGTCTCTTCTAAGGGGAACCGGGATAGAGGAGTGATGACTTATTGTTGGTGAGGTGAGGTAAAAGAATGTGGCGAGGAGCGGGGAAGTCATGCGCGTCGCGAAGCCGTTGCTCAGACAACGGCCGCGCGGCGCGAGGCTCCCTATATAGGCTGGAGCGCGCGCCGCGCGGGCCCGCTGTCGCGCGGCCCACGAGCGCTCGCGCATGCGCTCGGCGGCTTGTTGTCTGCCGCGGCTGACAGGTGGATCGGGTACTGGCTCTGGTGTGTCCAGCATTTGCATTTCCGGATGCGGTAGGCAGAGGCTGAGGTTAGGGATTTTAATGGTCTGGGGCTGAGCCCCCCTACCAGCAGAGTGTTGGGAAGGACAACCTGGGGAGGACCATTGGTAGTAGTAGCAATTTGGTCAATCCTTTCATCACCCTCCTCCCAAGACTCCCCCCCGCTTTCTTGGGTTCTTTGCTCGTATTGCTGAATTAGTTGTGGGGCGTGCACATCCTCCTCGAACTGCCAGGAGTTATCCTCAGGACCATAGCCCTTCCAAGCCAGCAAGTATTGAGTTTTCTTTCCACGTTGCCTTTTGTCTAGAATCTTCTTCACTTCAAATTCACCATGACCTCCCACTTGGATGGCTGGGGGCTTTGAGCGGGGGCGGAAGGCTGGTGACACTTTCTTGAGCAAAGAGACATGAAAAACCGGGTGGACCTTCCATTTTTTGGGTAGTTCTAGCTCCACATTCAGTGGACTTAATATTTTCTTTATTCGGTATGGTCCAATGTAGCGGGGCTTGAATTTTGGATGAACTTTCCGTAGCACTATGTTTTTCGTGGACAACCATACATCTTCGTTCATCTCGAACGGTGTTTCTTTTGATCTCTTGCGATCAGCCTGATTCTTGTACTTCTGTTTGTTGGTCATTAGGGTTTGTTGAACTTGTTTTTGAATTTCATGTATCTTCTTGGCCTGTTGGGTGGCAGCTGGGACCTCCATCCCTGGAATCTCTGACGTCCACTGGGGAAACATCTGAGGATGGAACCCCTGACCACAAAAGAAGGGCGATTGTCCAGTTGAGGAGTTCCGGAGATTATTCAGAGAGAACTCTGCCAGTGGGAGCCACTTGGACCATTCTTCTGGGTTTTGGCCCACATAGCACCTTAAGTATTGTTCCACAGATTGGTTCATTCTCTCTGTTTGTCCGTCGGTTTGCGGATGAAAAGCCGTTGACAGTCCAGAATCGACCTCCCAGAACTGTAGCATTTTGATCCAAAATTTTGCGATAAATTGTGGACCTCGGTCTGAGATGATTTTCTGTGGCAGGCCATGTAGTCTGTAGACTTCCTGAATGAATTTGTCCACCAATTCCGAGGCTGTTGGCAATTTCTTGAGGGCGACTAAATGGGTGAGCTTAGTCAAAGTGTCCACAATCACCCACAAAGTGGTATGTCCGGCGGATGGTGGCAGGTCAGTAACAAAATCCATGGAGATCACGGCCCAAGGTCGATTGGGGGTGTCCAATGGGTGTAGCAGACCGGCGGGTTTAGCCCGGTTTGCCTTTGACCGAGCACAAATTTCGCAACCTTGGATATAATCCTTGATCTCTTGAATCATGTGCGGCCACCAGAACCATCTGGCCACTAGATCTTGAGTTCTTTTTTCCCCTGGGTGGCCAGCTGCCTTGTTGTCGTGGCACCACTCCAGAAGTTGTGGTCTCAGTGACGCGGGAACGTAGATGGCGTGATCACGGAATAGGATGCCGCGCTGAAGGTCTTTCTCTTGATGGGGTGGCAGTTTCTGCAACTCCTCTTCTTTCTGGGTTTCCCTCACAATCTTGTCCGGGAAAGGCTGGTACAGGGTTGCTATCGGCTCAATGATGTTCCTGGGTTCAACCTGATGTGCCTGGTCGAATCCCAATCTTGACAATGCATCAGCCTTATTTTTGCTTCCCACCCCATAACTGAGCGTGAATTGGAACTTAGAGAAAAAATTTGCCCACCTGGCGTGTCGAGAGTTCTGGCACTTGGCATTTTGAATGAAAATTAGATTCTTGTGATCGGTAATGATCTGAATTACTTGCTGGGCCCCTTGCAAATAGTGTCGCCAATTCTTCAAAGCGTCCTTGATAGCTAGAAGTTCCTTTTCATAGATGGTGTAATTCTGTTCGGCGGAATTTAATTTTCGTGAGTAGTAAGCCACTGGCTGCCACTCCCCCTGTTCGTTCTCTTGCGTTAGCACCGCTCCCAGAGCGAAATCAGATGCATCAGTTTCCACTGTAAACTGTTTGGCTTGGTTGGGTTGTTGGAGGATAGGGGCGCTGCAAAACAATCCTTTGAGGGTTTCGAAAGCCCTTTGGGCCTCCGGGGTCCAGATGAACTTGGTGTTCTTTCTAGTTAAGTTGGTTATTGGGGAAATCACTGCTGAGAAGCTGGGAATGAATCGACGGTAGAAGTTTGCAAATCCCACAAATTTTTGGACCTCTTTTACGGAAGAGGGTGGGGGCCAGCTCTGGACAGCTGTTATCTTCTTCTCGTCCATCTTCACTTCCCCGGGTGATAGGATGAATCCCAAGTATTCCACTTGTTGGGTGTGAAATATGCATTTCTCCAATTTGGCGTACAGGTGGTTCTCGCGGAGACGGCGAAGGACTTCTCTGACGTGACCACGATGTTCTTCTAGATTCTCCGAATAGATAAGTAGGTCATCCAGGTAGATGGTCACGTAACTTCCATTGATGTCCTGGAAAATTTCATTAATGAAACTTTGGAAGACGGATGGAGCATTAGTTAGACCGAAGGGCATGACCAAATACTCGTAGTGACCATATTTACATTTGAAAGCGGTTTTCCACTCGTCTTGGTCTCGAATCCGAATCAAATTGTAGGCCCCTCGCAGGTCCATTTTGGTGAACCATTGGGCCTGTTTTACTTGGTCGATGAGATCCACAATGAGAGGTATTGGGTATCTATCTTTAATGGTAATCTTATTCAGATCACTGTAGTCGATGCAGGGGCGCAGGGACCCATCCTTCTTCTCTACGAAAAATATAGGAGCCCCAGCGGGAGAAGTTGATCTTCTGATGAACCCCTTCCTTAAGTTCTCCGCAATATATTCCTTCAAGGTTTGTTCCTCTCCTGGGCTCAAAGAATAGATCTTCCCATGAGGGATAGAGGCATTTGGTTCCAACTCTATAGCGCAGTCACATTTTCGGTGGGGTGGAAGCGTTTCGGCCTCAGTAGGGCTAAACAGGTCCTGAAACTCCTGGTATTCAGGGGGTAGATCGGTTCTGTCGACTCCCGTTTCCTTCCTGAGTTGTCCCAGGGTTTTAGCTCCGTCACTAACTTCTTCGCAAGAGCATCTTGAGAATTTCAGCTGGCCTTTGGCCCAATCTATCTCCGGGTTGTGCATCCGTAACCAGGCCATTCCCAAAATGACTTTAAATCTAGGTGATTTGATCAGATCGAAATGAATTTTTTCCCCATGCTGTAAAATCTTCATGAAGACATCCTTGGTGGCATGGGTTATAGCCCCGCTGACCAGAGGGGTCCCGTCTATAGAATGGATGGCTTCAGATTCTGTCTTCAAGGTTGTTGAAATCTTCATGTTCTCCACAAATTCTTCATCGATGTAATTTCCAGGAGCCCCACTGTCAATCAGTACAAGGATATGATTAGATTGTCCCGAGAGGAAGAATTCAGCACCGATGATCAGGTATGGCTGTGAGTCCGGTTTATTCATTTTGATACAGGTGAGGGCATTTTTTGGATGGTGGACGTTGCTCGGAGGTAATCCCTCTGCTACTTCCGAGCGGCGGCGTTTCCCGCCTTCTTGGCTCCTAAGGGACAGTCTCTCACTGTGTGGCCCGCTTGTCCACAGTACATGCATAAATTTCCATCCATGCGACGTTTTCGCTCTTCTTCGGTCAAGGGGCCACGAGGCTTGGACTCATATGCAGGCTTACGAGAATCGGGTACCTGAGTCGTTCTTCTTTCTGGCACAGCTTGACTGCGGGATGAGTTGGCAGCGTTGTGAGCGGAATACTGTCCGTTTCGGCGGAATTCAAGAGGTCTGCGTTCGGTTCTCCTCTCCGCTAGTCTTTGCTCCAGTCTCAGGACCACTTCAATTAATTCTTCCACATCGTCTGGAAATGGATGGACCTGTACCAGTGCGTCTTTCAATTCCTCTTTCAATCCATTTTGAAAGATGGTGAGTTGGGCATCCTTGGACCATTTGAGTTCCACTGCTAACTGTTGGAAGTGAGTGATATAACTTCCTAACTCTCGATTTCCCTGTTTCAACGTTAGGAATTCTAAGCTCTTCGCTTGTTGAGCATATCGCCGTTCAAACATTCTTCGGAAGGCTTTTTCAAATAGGGTGTAGTCCTTCATAATCTCTGCTTCTGAGTCCATAAAGGGAGTCACCCATTCCAAGGCTTCTCCGCCTAGGTTAGATATCATGAACATCACCCTTGCTTCATCCGTTTCGAAACATCGGGGTCTGGAGCGAAAGTGTATCTGACACTGGGTGAGGAACACCTTGCAGTTTCGGCTGTCCCCGCAGTATCTCTCTGGTAAAGGAATCTTGTAATGTTTGGAATTTTCTCGAAGGAACGTTGATTCATCCTTATAGGGAGTCAGTGCTGGCATTTCGTACTCGCACTGTGTCGCTGGAGGTGTCCATGTCTATTTCAGTGGAGAGATTCTTAGCCGGTCCTTGAGCCTGATGCAGTTCATTTACCAGCTCGTGCAATGATTGGTTCTCTCTTCGACTTTCCTCCAGTTCTTGTTTTAGAGTGCTCACCGTGAGGGTAAGGCTTTCCACCATTTTCTTGATTTCATCCATATTGGCACTGACAGCTTTAGTTCCTGGATAATATTATTTTTTGGGTCTGAGCAAACTGTTACGCTCGCCAGTTGGTTAACAATTAATCTTTTCAATGAGTATAAATAGGAATCACTCACATGGAATTTGCTGTCGTGGAGTCTGCAATGTGATAGTGTGATCAGACTAAGAGAGAATCGTAATGATTGTATAACCAGAAAGTTTCCCTCCGGGTCTGCCACCCAGGTGCGTAGATGGTGCACTACTTCAGTAAGACAGGGTTTTCTCTCGCAGGGGATGGCATGGAATGCTGGGACGGACGCCATTCACGGTCCTCTTCTTTATCTCCTTTCTGGAATGAGAGAGAGGGAAGTTTTGAGTGCTGGGCTCTTCCCTGTTGCTTTCGGAATGCAGAAAGTACGTGGAATGATCTTCTTTTATGACTGAGGAAATTCACCTGAATGGGTGGCAGCCCGGTTGAACTGTAGAGGAGAGACGGAGTCTTCTGATTGGTCACCTTCTCTGCATTGGATTTCTGACAGGAAAGGACATTTGGAAGTTAGTGGATGGATTTCACTGGGAATGGCTTAAAGGGTATAGCTCTTGACTCTCCCACTTACATTAAGGATAGATGACAGTCGTGCTGGAATGAGGAATGATGAGGAGTGAGGAGGAGTGATGGGTTAATAGGAATGACGGATCGGCCGAGATAGCGGGTGTTCCCAAGCATGTACGTTGATGAGGCTGGACTGTGAATGGACCCCTGTCTAAGCTATGACAAGGAGTGGGGAGAGCTTTTGGCAGCAAGCTGCTCAACTAGGTTTCACGGGCAATAGATTTCAAGTAAAGGGTCTCCAGAGAAACCTGCCACCTAGTGGCCACACGTAGTATGAATGGCAGGCCACTTACTTGTGGAATGAAGCGTGGAATTAAACAGGGACCCGGCGCCTCATCAAGGGGTGGCACGCGGGTGATTGCCGCCGGCCCGGGAACTGAGGTCGGGCTCGTGCGACTCACACACTGACCTGCGGTGGCCGTCAGGCGCTCTGAGGGAGGCGGAGGAGGGGCGCAGGCACCGAGAGTCACAGGCTGGAATGAGCGCCTCATCCGAGGCGAGCCCCGGGATAGGGGAGCTGATAAGGATTTGTTTTTTGGTGAGGTGAGGTAAATGACAGGCCTTAATGGAAAGGGCGAGGAGAGGGGTAGTCTGTTACGCGTCGCGAAGCCGTTGCTCAGACAACGGCCGCGCGACGCGAAGCCGTTGCTCAGACAACGGCCGCGCGGCGCGAAGCTCCCTATATAGCCTGGAGCGCGCGCCGCGCGGGCCCGCTGTAGCATGGCCCATGAGCGCTCACGCATGCGCTCTGCGGCTTGTTGTCAGCCGCGACTGGAAGGTGGATTGGGTACTGGCTCTTTTGTGTCCAACAATTACATTTTCGGATGCGGTAGGCTGCAGCTGAGGGCAGGGTTTTTAAAGATCTGTGGCTGAGACCCCCTACAAGCAGAGTGTTGGGAAGGACAGCCCGGGGAGGACTATGGGTGGTAGTAGAAATTTGCCCAATCCTTTCATCTCCCTCCTCCCAAGATTCCCCCCCGCTTTCATGGGTTCTTTGCTCGTACTGCCGAATCAGTTGTGGGGCGTGTACATCCTCTTCGAACTGCCAAGAGTTCTCCTCAGGACCATAGCCCTTCCAGGCTAGCAAGTATTGGGTTCGTTTTCCAAGTCGTCTCTTGTCTAGAATCTTCTTCACTTCAA
>JASDQV010051158.1:0-14267 GCA_030180145.1 Desmognathus organi
CGGCCTCTGATTCGCTAAGAGGTTGGGGAGGCCTCCTGATTGGCTGAAACCCCAGAAGGGTGAAATTGAATTCGGGCATAATAACCTCGCATTCCCCAGCGGTGAGCGAAGCGGTGAGGAGCGGAGTTGGAGCCCGGAGTCGGACACTGAGTCTTTTGCTGGAGTCTTTGGCGTCCTGTAAGAAACTGCAGAGTGGCGCAGAGTGGCGCCTTTGAGGCCACTGAACCACAGAGCTATTGAGGGTGCTGGGGCCACTGGGAGAGGAGAGTGAAGAGAGCCCCCCCCCTCTTACCTTGCTGAGTGGTGGCTGCCCTCGATACCTGGCCGTGTTCCTGTCCGTGTCCAGTGAGTGGGGAGGAGGCGCCTTCTTCCCCGGTGTGCCGGGCGGCAGCAGCAGCAGTGGTGTGATTGGCTGAGGCACTTCCTTGCTTGATTGGCTGGGAGAGGAGTCTCGGCCTCTGATTCGCTAAGAGGTTGGGGAGGCCTCCTGATTGGCTGAAACCCCGGAAGGGTGAAATTGAAATCGGGCATAATAACCTCGCACTCCCCAGCGGTGAGCGAAGCGGTGAGGAGCGGAGTTGGAGCCCGGAGTCGGACACTGAGTCTTTTGCTGGTGTCTTTGGCGTCTTCGGCGCATTCCAGCTCTACCCTGTCCAAGTCGAGCAACCTATGAAGGTACAGATAACAGTTTACTCTCCCAGTATTGTAGAGTACTTCTGCTTCCATTGACATAAACGATATTTCACCTCGTCAGCACTTAATTGATTGTTGTCACCCCCGTCCTTGACGGCAAGCGTGACGGTGCGGAAGCCTTGCCTCTTCTGTCAGGCTAACTATTATTGTCGTCGCTTCCATCCAAGATGGTTAAAGTGGTAGAGCGGAATTGAGAACACTACCGCTTACCATACTTTCACCTCCCTCGCCAGGTAAGGAGGACAAGAGTGACTGAGTGTAAAACAGAGTGATATCATGCCAGACACTAGATCAACACGCAGCAAACAACAGGGCACAAATGGGATTCCACCAAATAAACCTAAGTCATCTAACATCTTGCCCGCTATCCCCCAAATTACAGACTTTTTTGTTGCACTTAAAAAACCAGAAACCCCAATACAATCAGCTCTCCCGGCAAGAACCTCTGACACAGTTATTCCAGGCCAGCCCCGGGTAACCAACACACCAACCAATCAATGTGAGATTATATCAACTCCCCGTTTTACACCACTTCCATTGGTGGATCTTTCTCTCTCAGGTGATTCAATCGTCCAATTGTTCAATTCTTCAATTTTGCCTATAGCTACAAATCTGGGAGACAATTCACTTTTGGATCTCAGTGTGCACAATGACCTAGCTCCCGTACTATCTCAATCTACCCCCCTAAGCCGGACGGGGGAAAGGAGCATGCTAAACACCCCACCAGGTTCAGGAGATCTTGAACTGGTGGAAGTACAACAGGCACCTGAGACCATGTTGGAGAGAGCTATCTCCCCCAGAGAGAACTCAGGTTTTGCTGCTCAAGCAGAGGGGACTGCATTTAAACAACCACAGTTAAACCCGGAAGCTCCCTCTTTCGTAAGTGAGACCCAAATCAAACTTATGGGTAACATCGCGGACGCCCTGGGCCACATTAATATTCTCCTGCTAAAGCAAGATAAGAAGATTGACATATTAACGAACCTTCTGCGAGATTCCCAGACGGTGACCCATGTCCAATTCGCAGCATTAAGGAAAGGACTGAACGATCAAGAAGCAAGTCAAAAAGATACTGCTCAGAAAATGGAGGTCTTACTAAAAGAACAGATTGCTGCAAAAAACACTTCTTTGCAAGCTTTTAAGGAGTGTCAAAGAATACTCTCGAAGGTAGATCTCCTGACCAAGGACCTGAGGAAACGAGCCACCGAAGTGAGGCAACTTGACCTGGTCAGCAAGGACTCGAGCTATGCTGAACTTGACAACATCAGAATTCCAGCCATAATCCCAGAGGTAAACAATATTCCATCTACTATAGTCTCGGAACGATTGTCTTCGAATGAACCCTGGGCTCCACCATTGCTTCCCAGGATTCCTGCCACAGGCAATCTTATCCCTCCCCTGACAGTCACCAAGGACTCTTTGCTGTTTAGATTTATTTTTGATGAGGAAGAGGAAGCCAAACGGAGATCTTTTACGGTGGGGCGGTTTTTGGGAGTTTGCCACCAAACCCAAGCCTTGAGCAATTTTGACCACACAGACATCTGCCACTTTTCCTACTCAAGCGGATTAGCCAAGGATTGGACTAGGCTTATTTTTCGGAAGCCCTTTTTGCGAGATAGAGTCCTAGAAAATGTGGAGGCTTTTTGGAAAAGAGGTATCGATGTTGATCCGGACACGGAAATGGAATTTGCAGTCGGGGGTTCATTACCACCTCTACCCCCCAAAAATGATCCACGCAAACCCAGAACTAATCTAAATCACACCTCCTATATGAACCTTCCCACAGGAGTCTCGGATGATTCAATGCTGAAGGCTGTAGAGGAAAATCTTTAGCCAAGCGTACACGCTGTCTCTTACGACTTGGAATGTGGCGGGCCTAATTAGTTCCTTAAAGTCCGTTGACTTTACTAAAATTTTGAATGTTAGTAATGTAATTTTTTTACAGGAGACGTGGGTAAATGATCCTATCCCAATTAACGGTTTCCACACATTTTACCAGAACGCACAACCTTCAAGGGGCGGCCATCTGCATGGTGGCCTTTGCATTGCTATAAAGCTTTTGTTAGATTGGACCCCTGTGCGGATCTGGGTGGACCTTCCGGGAGTTTTGTGTATACGTGTTAGGGTTCCCCAGCAAGACTTAGGCCCTTCAAATCACTTACTATTATTTAACTTTTACTTTCGCCCTGCTTTTCTGATCCATGAAAATGGGCTACCCTTTTTGACCCAAGTTAAAAGCCTGATTGAGCAGATTAGGGAAACTCATCCAATGGATTGGTGTATTTGGGGAGGGGATTTTAACCTGTTTTTATTAAATATAGATGTACCTAGATATGATGATAGCTGCTATGAACCCCTTTTTCCCTCTTCTGTTTCTCCCTCATTTACCACCTACCATCCCTCTCGACTGGCATTACAACTGGGAGAAATCCTTGAATACTGTAATATTTTTATATTAAACGGTAGGGCCCACAATGATATTCCAGCAGCACATACCTTTCGAAGGGGACAAATTACCTCCATATTGGATTATATTATGCTCCCCAGAGAAATGTTAAACTTTGGGCTGAAATTAAACTCAATATGGACAAACTTGAGTGATCATGCCTGTATCACTGCAAGTGTTTCGTTACCTAATAACATCGAAATTAGATCCTTTGACAGGGCATTGCCTGTCATTGTAGCAAGACCTAATAAAATCAATTGGCATAAATGTACAAAGGATCACTTTGAGATGGAATTTAAGTCCATTATTTTGCCATCGGCAGAAGACGATATAATGGGTTTTTATAATACAACTATTGCCAAAATAGCTAACTCCATCAAAGGATCCCCAAATGAAAATGCAAATAGCCATAAACCAATGAGCCACATGGACTCTTGGTTCGATGAAGAATGTCGACAGGCAAAACGGTTATTAAGGAAGCAACTTCGGAAAAAAATGTTTCCAAATCTAATTGCAGTAGCCCAAGCTAGGAGGAATTTACAAACATTCTTAAGGAGTAAGAAAAGATCTTTCCAGGATAATCAGTGGGAGATATTAACTTCCCTAACTGTAAAATCAGACTCATCAAACTTTTGGAGACTAGCTCGTAAACTAATGGGTATTACGATACCATTAGATCCGTATGCTGTTATTGATAGAATAACTTGGGAAGGATATATTAAGATACTCTATGGAGCTGTGGAATCTGATAGACCCAGATGTAAATTCACTTCACTTCCCACAGTTAGTACCTCTTTTGTGGAAACGCTAATCAATATATCCTCTGCATCTAGAGCGGCGGGTCCTGATGGAATTCCCCCCAGAGTTTTAAAAACCAACCCCACATTATGGGCACGATTCTTGACCCCAGTATTTAACCTGGCATTAACCACCAATGTAATTCCAGGAAGCTGGCAGGGGTCAATTTTATATCCCATATATAAGAAGGGAGCTCGTTCTGATCCGGCCTCATATCGGCTAATAGCCTTATTGGATAGCCCTGGGAAGATCTTTGCCCGTATTCTCCTTAACCACCTTAATGATTGGGTAGAGAGGAGACGTATTCTGCACTATACGCAGACAGGATTCCGTGCTGCCCATAACACCTTAGAACACGTCTTCACCCTACATACAATCAAGGAGAAATACTGCCAGAAAAGAGGGATGAATGTCTATCTGGCGTTCGTTGATTTCAGTAAGGCATTCGATAAGGTTTCACGCTCTTTGCTGTGGAAAAAACTTGCCTTGCTAGGGATCTGCGAGGGCCTTCTCTCCCTCCTTATGCAATTGCATTCAAATACATGGACAAGGGTTCGCTTCGGACAAGGAGGCGAATTGACAGACAGGGTGTCCACAAGCTCGGGCCTTAAGCAGGGCTGTGTGCTAGCCCCCGCCCTTTTTAACTTATACTTGAGCGATTTGGCCGACATGATGAGCCGACCTGTAAGTTCCCCTCCCTCAATGGGAGGTTTGGACATTCACTTACTTACTTTCGCTGACGACACAGTGATCCTCGACCTTACCCAAATTGGTCTACAACGAAAGCTAAAGGTCCTTGAGGATTACTGTGCCGCTAATAAAATTGTCATCAACAGCGAAAAAACAAAGATTATGATAATGGGCCGTAAGAAGTCTAACTTTGGATGGTTCATCAACAAAAAAAAGCTTGAACGAGTTTACGAGTACCCATACTTGGGAGTTATTTTTGATCCAGGGACACAATGGATCGCGCATAAAGCCCAGGTTAAAAGGAAGGCCTTGGCCTTGATGAGGGCTCTAAACAAATTGAGATATAATCTGGGGAACAGAACATTCTGTCCTGTTCTCCAGATTTATGTACAAAAAGTAATACCATCATTACTATATGGTGCCTCAATATGGGGCCTAGGTCAGGAATCTTTCCTCAAAAACATTGAGGGGAAAATTCTAAAATCTATTACTTCCCTTCCTACAGCTACTCCCCTTGAGGCAATCCGCTCAGATCTTGGACTGACCTCTTGGAACGGCCAGGTCATCATGAGCTTAATATTTTTTATTAAGAAATTGACATTTTCCCTACCTACATCGTTAGCATTTGTATCCTTCTTGGAAATGAGGAATTTAGGGACAATCGCCTATAAACACCTTATGGACAGGGTTAACAACTATGACCTGTTGAATCTGGTTCCTTATTCCCTGTGGCATTCAGATTTTTCCCAGGCTTCCGTCAAACAGGCTATTCAAATTAAAGAATGGGAGTGGGATAGAATCCATTGCCAAAAAAAAATAACCCTGGGCCTATTCCTCCAGATTAAGACCAGTATGGGAATGGAGAATTTCTTTGGTATTAGCCAATCCAATATAGTTTTGCGAACGCTGTTATTTCTCCGATATGGCATACTCCCAGTGAATATGACTATCCTAGCCAGGAAAGGTGTGCCCAGAGAACAGAGAACATGCCCCAGTTGCCCTACCGCATTGGATACAGTCACACATTTTATTTGCTGTTGCCCTTCACTGTCTGAACTCAGACTTAAATGGCGTATCCCTAGTGAAGAGGGGCTTATTCCTTTTTTACAAGGCTTGGAATTTAGCGACATGGTACGTCTTCATTGTTATGTTAAGGAAGCTTTTACTCTTCGTACTGATTTATGAATTGAATTGTTGATTTTAATGTTTTGTAACCTGACTTTTGGATTTTGATGTATAAGAGATGACTCTATTGTACTATCTTTGAAGCTGAGAAGCTAATAAAGATTATCAAACACACCCACCCTACATACATAGCGCTCCGCTCTCCACTAAGATAAAAATTGCCTCTCGCTTTCGCCGTTGAGAACTTTTTAACTGCATTTTTAAACTCAGCTTAATTTGGCACTTTACCTGAACATTTGCACTATTTGCCATTGAGAGACTCGCACGCAGCACTTTAAAATCTTCACTGTTGCCGACGCCGGCCCGGGGCGGTGACGTCATACGAGGGTGGTTCCCCTCGCCGCTCCCAGGGGCCGTGGCTCGGCTGGCCTTCCAGACGGCCATATTGCTGTGTGTGCTGCCTGGCTGCCTGACCCCGCGAAACCAACGCACACCACGTGGGGCAGGGGAGCCTAACGTGCTGTCTATAAATTGTCATTAGTACCTAAGAGCAGCGCGAATGAGCAGCGCGTGAAGTGCGTAAAGTGTATAGACTCGCTCGTCTGCTCGTCTGAGAGCTGTGAGGCTGTGGTTTGGTATTTCTTCTTAATTTTTATTCTCCATCATTCCCAGGATATATATTTTACAGCTCCCGTTTGGTTTTAACACATTACTTGCGTTTTTCATTGTTTGGTTTTTGTTTGTTGTTTTATATACTGTAAAATCATTTTTGGAGTGTGAGTTATATTTTAACCGGAAATCGATCTGTATTTTTAATCTTTTTATTGTGTTTAAGTCCACTAACTTGATGGCCTCAGGAACAGGTAGGCCAGTTCGTAATAAGAAACCTGTTGATTATTTTAAAGCGAACGGAGAAAGTTCATCATATTTGCAAACAATGAGAGTGGACTCCCCTAACCCTGTAAAGAAAAATAGATTAACGGGCATTAGACAATATATGCTAGAAAGACAAACAGGTGATACGTTTAAGGATAATAAAACGAATTCAGATAAGTTACCAGACGAGGAAGTTGTTAATAGGGAGACTGTTAGTAAAGAAGAAACGGATATCGCCAAGGGAGATTTGCCAAATACCACCACTGTTAAAAATAAACACATTGTAGAAGTGGTCTTGGAACCCTTATATTTAAGTAAAGGTGAGCTTGAAACACCACTACAGGAATATAATTTGGCTTCTACTTGCGAGGATAATTCCAGCAGTGCATTAAACACATCTATCCAATCTAATAATATGACAGAGGCAGATGAAGTGAATTTCAGCACGAACTCTATTCCTGTAGAAGATATTGATCTAATTGAAAAATCGATGCATCTCAGTCGGATGGTAGAAATTACTCTTCTTGACAATTCTACACTCTCCGACGGAGTAGCTAGAGGCAGTTTGTCTGATTATGACAATGAAGCAAAATCCAATCTGCAAATACCTGCGGAAACCAATAATAGTTTGTGTAACAGTGCCATGCCTGATTCTAATAGAGGGTTGTCATCTATCACACAGTCACAGCAGAATACAACGAGTACCATGCCTAGCATCAACCTAGTGTTAAATTGTGAAACACCTACACAGTCCATTACTGACAAACCCGATGTTGACAAAGCCGATGTAGACACTTGCGCGCAGATTAATCTCGAGCAAAATACATCTAGCATTAGCGAACAAATTGAATACGAAAACCTACAAGATGTTGAAGCGGGTAGTGTCATAAATACATTTATGCAATATGTCGACTCCCGCTCAAAAATATTAGCAAATGAGATTAGGGATGTTTATAAATTAATTGAAACACTGGTAATAATGATGCAGGCCAACTCAATCAAGGTCGATGGTCATACAGATATGCTTAACTGGCTAGAGATTCTAGTTTCAAAAACGATGATTATTACTAAAGATGGGGACTGTCAAACAGATAAAATAGCAGCTCATTCTGTATCGATTCAAGCTGATCCACATGAGCAGTGGCTATTGTTACATAAAGATAAGTTAGCCGGTAAAATTCCATCTTGCCCTATCACATTAGGCACAGATACTCATTATGACAGGAACAACATGGGTAATACAGTGCCTTTGATGACTAACACTCTAACATCAAGTTGTACTCCCATATCAGGGGGATCATGCGTAAAAACAGGTGAGAGTAATGACAGTGATTTTCCACCTCTGACACTGGAAGAAGAAAATTACGTTAATGAAATGGATGTATACAATACAGAGGCAAATGAGTTGATTCCTAGATTAAATAAAGCTGATAATGAGATTAATGAAGCAAATGGAAACAGGGATATAGCAATAGCAAAAGGAGATATTTCTATAGGAGCAACTGCTCAAGATATATCCAGAGGAGATCTGTTAAAAACTATTCCATCAAGGTTGATGGAAGAAATAAATATAGATGACGACGACGTTATCCTGGTAATTAATGATAATGAAGATATCAGTGATGAAATTCCATCAAAAAAAAACATCAAAAAGAAAAAATCTAAGAGACGGAATATTAATACAACCATACCCATATTATGGGGGAGACAGAAGAAAAAAACAAACAATGTTATAGACCCAGTTGTTGAGGTAGAAGCTAGCTTGCCTGGTAATATCACAGAAGGGCTTGAGAATGTGAAGACTGTCAATAACAACGACACGGAAGAAATATCGGAAACAATGGCAGCTGATATTGGAAATAATAAATCAAGACTGAATCCACTTGCTATTAGCTTTGATGGCCCCTTTATTAGTGCCAACGTTCCTGTAATTGAATCAGATTGTACTAATCTCCCATTTGGGGGCAGAGTTATGGGTCCATTGAACATAAATGCATGGAAGAGTTCTCAAAAGGAGGATAGGCAGGATTCAAGGAACAATAAGGTCAGAAAATCAGAAGAGGAGAAACAGAGGAGACTTGAACTAGGAATCCCTTTAACCTATCAGGGGGAAACCTTGGTACGACAGGAAGAGAATAATGAATTAATAACTAAGAGGAGTCAGAATTGCGGGATAACATGGGATGCTAGTGGTGCACTGGGTAAAGTTACCATACCGAATAGCGAAGCCCGGACCAATAATCTGGAAATAAAAGTTGGAAATACCCAACAAATAATAGCGGCAATAGAAAGTAGTAGAGATTCCCCGCAGTTTCGCGAATGGGCACTAAGATCTATTGGTAATACTAATTTGATGGATATTAATAAAGAGGCAAAAACAAATGTTATCTGTATAAGGAATATGTTCCCGGAAAGTAAAGATCTACCTATAAACAGGGGACATTTGTTAGCCATATTACACACTGTACCCGAGTTGAGATTAATTAAATCAGATGACATAGAATGGATCTATATTGCCCCATCATCTGTAACGAGCATGGGAACAATGACATTTGCAAGATTTCATCAAAGCAAAATAATGCAATGGTTGCTTGACAAATGTGAAGAACTATATATACGTGGCTTAGACATCTGCCAAGAATCTATCTCCTTCAATAGCTTAAAGCTATATAACCATGAGATCAAGCTCAGTCGGATGAACAATATACTTAGAAGTAACAAGTCATGTTATAGTGCTACTCGATGCCTTGAAAATCAATGCAATGACTCCTTTGAGGACCAAACCACTCGCCACACAAGGAGAAGTAGGAATATAATAAATTCATTGGATATAACAGAAGGCGGACTGCATGGGAATAGAATAGTTGATATGCCGGGAATTAATGTGAGGAACGATGTACAGACTGTAAGCAAGAATTGGAACGAAATTTTAAATACGCTACATAAGAAATCACAGTGTTATACGTGATGACAGCCAGTTGGTAGTTCTGTGCTGGAATTGCGCTGGCATAAGTAGTGATAAATGGAATAAATTAAAAACAAATTCCGGTCTTAAAACAGGTATATTTGTAATACAGGAAACATGGCACCAAAGTACACTGGATTATATAGGTATGGCGTTTTATGAAATAAAAGCTACCCGCTCTGTAAAAGGCAGAGCTAGTGGAGGACTATTGATTTGCGTTGACAATTGCTTAAAGAGTGTGAAAATATCGGAAGAAGAGGATGCTTTTATTAGTATCCGTATAACTGATTTATATGATAAGGAGGGTAAAAATTGCTCATTAATTATTATAAATGTGTACTTCCCACCTAAATTAAAACTGCATGGTAAGGCTGAAATAGACTTCTTTTTCATGCATATAAGTAAAATACTAATACAGTACCCGAATGATAAGTTAATAGTTGCTGGCGATTTTAATGCCCGGCTGGGTAAATTTCTAGACTGTATGGACACGTTGGCAATGGCTGATGATTTATGGAAAATACCGCCTTCCATGCGGACTACGTTTAGGTGTGATAAAAGGGGCAAACTAATCGAGGAACATTTATGTGTACTTGATCTGCGCGAAATCAATGGGAGATTAAAAGGAGACAGACCAGCACAGGTAACCCGCAGGACTAAGGATGCGGGCAATGTGATTGATTACATTCTCATCGATTGCCCGACATTTGATCATGTTGACGATTTTAGCGTTCTACCAGAAGAAGCAAGTGATCATAATAGCCTAAAACTTGAGTTGAAGATATACTGTAAGGAGAAAGATAGAATTGAAGTACTTGGAAATCTAGAGGTTGTAAATGGTACCATATTAAGATGGATTAATAAAAATTTGCAGATCGTTCAAGGGTGGTACCATAACCATAAACTGAGACAGGAAGTTACCGACTACAACGCAAGTATTAATGTAATTGGCATACGGAGCTTTGAAAAATTGCTCAAAGTAGTAGAACTCGAACTTAAATATACTCCATACAGAGGAAAACGTGGTAGTGTCTTCTATAAACCTGGTGGTAAACATATAAGATTAAATAAAATTATCTCAAAATATAAGAGAGATGTTAGAGCGATAAATGGTTCCATCGTAGATAAAGATGAAAAAATTAGAAGATTGAAGAGAGAGATGAAGAGAAATGTAAGGAGGGAGAAGAAGGAGTTAGTCTCTCAGAACTGGGAAAAACTTCACCATATTATAGAGAAGAAAGACACAATGGCATACTGGAGATGCTTGAAGGAATGTTTCTCTAGTAGAACTACTGCAATACCGCCATCTATCAGTGTAGATACTTGGCAAGAATACATTGCAGAGTTCTACACTGATGACACTGTGGTAGAAATTGATTGCGGAACATATGAGGGCAACTTTGGGTTAAATTTTTCACTAACCAGGATCGTGGAAACAATTAGATCACTTTCGAATTCAAAAGCCAGTGGCCCGGAAGGGCACACTGCTTATGATGTGAAATATAATATTGACATGTGGGCACCCATACTAACTAAGCTATTTGCCAAAATTAACGAAAATGGTAAAATTCCAGAAACATGGAAGGGTGGTAGGGTTGTAGCCATTTTCAAAAAAGGTGATATGATGGATCCCACATGCTACCGGTTATTGGCAATAGGTGACACATTTGGTAAAATTTACTCCAAATGCTTACTAACCCATATTAAGAATTGGTGTAAAGAGAGCGGGCGATTGCCTGAGTTCCAGATGGGTTTTAGGGAAGGAAAGAGTACCTCAGATGCCATAGGGCTGTTATGTAGTATTGCAGCCCAAACTATCAACCGGGTTGTGGAAACAAATTATATTGCACATTTATTGACCTTAAATCTGCTTTCGACATGGTAAATAGAAACAGATTATGGGAAAAATTAAGAACCTGGGGCATGCCCAGTGATCTGCTTTATTTGTTAATTCAATTTTACAGTGACACATGGCTGGAGATGATCGTCTGCCAAAATGGGTCTACTACAGGCAAAATAAGAACAAACAAAGGATTAAGGCAGGGGTGCATTTTTGCACCCTTATTATTCTGCCTTTATATTTCCGATCTTGATAAATTTTGCCTTAACATTCAATCCCATTCACCTATTGTAGAAGGTAAGCGTTGCTATTACATCGCCTATGCAGATGATATTGCTTTTTTGTCTTATACTAGATTGGGTAGTCAACGGTTGTTGGACATGGCAAATAAATACTTTACTGAGAACTGTTTGATTATGAATAAAAACAAAACGAAAGTGATGGTATTTCGGAAATCCCGTAGGAAGCTTGATTGCAAGCTATTTAGTAAAGAAAAATTGGAAGTCGTAGATGACTTTCATTATCTGGGAGTTTTCCTCCAAAGTAATCTAAAATGGCACTTGCACTTTAGACAATTGAATATTAGAATACAGAGGATTATTAACACCTTGAAGAAATTCCAGAAACACTACGGAGGTGCCAACTTAAACGGCTTAAAGAAAGCATATATAGGAAAAATTATTCCTATTTTTTTATATGGATGTACTATATGGGGCAGGGCGCTTATAGATGATATCTCCAAACTGGAGAGGATTACATGGAGAAGGCTATTGGGTTTGGCTAGTAGGACACCGATGGTAGGAATATACCTGGAGATAGGTGTAATTCCCATAGAATACAGGATAGAAAAAGCATATTTATTGGCCTACTTAATCGGTGGATGTAGGGAAAGTGATGAATACATGGGTAATTTATTATTGAGATGGGAAATTGATGTATCTTTGAATTTTGGAAAAATGCAGTGGAAAGAATATCTCAAGAAGAGAATGTATATTATTGCAGAAAGGGAACTTATGAGCCTAAAAGATAAGATGGTACGTCTGACAGATTATTTTAAATTTAGTAGATTTGGACATATAGAGCAATACTTGAATATAGGATTGAGTTGGGAAATTATGATGGGTTATATGAAGACACGCCTAGGATTGCTTCCTACTAGAGTGTTGACCAAACACTGGTATAAAGGTAACCCAACCAACTGCCGCTATTGCAATTCAGAGGAAGAAGATCGATTGCACCTATTATTGGAATGTGCAGGTATTATTGATATACGACAGAAATATATTAATTCCCTTATACAAGGAATAAGAAATAAGAAGGAGCAATTTGATTTTTTATTGAGTGGAGATAATTTTAAATTGTGTGAGCGTGTTAATTGCTTTTTTAGAGAGGTATTTGCGAGAGACGCTGTTTACTTTAAAAAAATCTTATTATGTAGTTGGTATATGATGAATTGTATTGTAATAACCAGGATATTTGTATTTGATGAATTGTATTGTAATAATTAGGATATTTGTACTGTTTGCTTATTTAAATTTTTATTTTTTATTTTATTTTTTCCTGTAAAATGTTTTCATTATTGATGTATTGATGTGAATTGTCGCAAGTTTATTTTTAAACTAATTGACAATAAAATTACTACTACTATACAGTCGTAAATGGTAATCCCTTACTACTGTAAAATTATTACACTGGCAAGAAAATGCCTAGAAAGTGTCTATTGCTAAGTGCCCGCTCAGCCACATAGAAAATAATACGACTGGGAGAGCACTTAGCAATGGGTAGTTTCTGGGCATTTGTTAGCCAAAATAACAAATATACATTGTTAAGGGGTACTCCCTTACCAATATATTCAACTTATTTTGTGAATAAAATATCTCAGACAGCTGCAACCATTCAATCCCGGAAAGCTTGTTCCTCCAGTACACCCATGCCAGGTATCTTAGATACTCTGATGCCAATGTGCATCACAGGATTGGAAAGTAATATGGATCCTACTTTAGCAGGGACCCCTATGAGACTCAAAAAAAGGAAAGTTCTCTTAAATTGCAGAAGGTCCAGCAGTTTACTACTTTCCATTTATTTCTGAAGAAGCTCTTCTGTGAATCATTGTGAAGCTGGGGTATTCTACATCCCCAGATAATATCTTACCCATAACAATAATGAAACAGCTTGCTGCAGTAATGGTAAAGCAGCGGGTGATTCTATTCAATCTCAGTCCGAGTTCAGGTATTATAACAGACTTTTGTTTTTCTTTGTTCTGGTTGAGCCTTTGTTTTTTTCTATTTTGCAGGGGAAAAATCCCCCCTGAATCCCAGTACACCCCCCTGCATCCCAGCCCACTGTTCCCTACAGAGGTGCAAGGAGTGGGGCTGAGCATTGATGATGCCACATCGTGGGCGGGGCTTACTGGGTCAGTGCACTGAATCACCACATAAGAGTTGATACAGCCGCCACCGAAATTTAAGCCTGGTTGCCCCACTGCAGAACCCTCAGGAATTTTCCTATAAACTTGTCGCCTCTGGTGTCCCATAACAAGGGGTAATATATTTTGAAAGAAAGGGTGGGGTCTGATTCCGAATTGTCTCATTCAGAAATTGCAAAATTATTGGCTGAAAGCTTCCACTCAGGCAAATCTATGGAGAGGCTATAAAACCATAACAGCGAAAATGTAAGCTTCTAATTACTCATCAACACACATATGTTAATTCCGGTGTGCTCTCAAAGCTCGTAGCCACGGTTACCTTTTACTTTAATGAGACCCTCCCAATTTCATTGCAACAATCTTATTATTTTTCATTTCAGGTACTTAGACTTTCACGTTTAACTGCTGT
>JASDQV010062207.1:0-14254 GCA_030180145.1 Desmognathus organi
AAAACATGGCATCCTTTAAATATTGAAAGGTTCGTACAAGATTCAGAGTTTAGGTGGGTCTCCTGCAGCAATAATACTTCAGGTAGAAATTTTTCCAGAGATATAGCAATTCACCTGACCCTACCACAGTCATTCAGGCCATTTACATTCCAACTAAGAATGGTCAATTCTTTATCAGTAAGGAGTACACAGGGGCATGTTTGGCAACTTCAGCATTTAACAAACATCAAACATATGTTATGAGCTTTTAACTCTTCCTGACATGCATGTTTCCCCTTTTGTCCCCCAACCACCACCTGTTGGAACCAAAACCTCTAAAAAAGGGCCCAGCACAACAAAGACAGGTATACAATGGAAGAAAGTGAACGGGAGGACAGTGCCGTATTTGTAAGAGTGCACAATGGTTGGTTACCACATCAATACAGTAGTGCGGCACTTTGAGGTCGAACTACAACAGTACTTGACTAGGTAAAATCTCTTGAATGACGAGGTCGCTATAAGTGAAAAGGTGCATGGATGAAAGATAGCGACCGGTCAGATAGCACAGCGAGCAGAGAACTTACCTGTGACATCTGTGCAAGACTGCTGACGCAGGTTTCGAATCCCGGCATGGTCAACTCAGCCTTTCATCCTCGGAGGTCGATAAATTGAGTACCACGCTGTGGGGTAATAATGTCATCTCTTATCAGTGCTCTGAGACCCAAGGGTGTGTAGCGCTATATAAGAAATAAGTTATTATTATTATTATTATTATTATAACAGAGCCAAATGAAGCAGGACTCACAATGTGCCACAGTGGCACCTAGAACCAAGTGAGCATTCGTGTAGAAGGCTTTTACCGTGAGCCAGCTGCGGCTATTAAAAGGAAAAAAGGGGGGAAGAACAGAAACGTTGGACTAGAGAAGAATGGTAGGAAAACAAAGGAAATACGGGCAGCCATATTGGAAGGGTAAAAACAGGGTGGCAAAGTCTTAATAAATAAAAAGAATAGAAGGTGGCCATGTTGAAAAGGAAAACACAATGGCAATAGGATGTAACAGAGTGCTGCCAGTGACAAAGAAAATACTAAACAGCACCCATTGGAGATAAGATGAAGGGAGGTAAAATGGGAGAAGAAGTGGAAGAAGAGAGAAGAAAAGAAAGACCACTGAACATTCTCCCACATATCTGGGGAACAGAAAGACATTATGTTCATTAAAACCACAACAGGTGTTTTACAATGGTAAAAATGCAGAAAAAGACACATTTTCATTCATACCATGAGGGCTGACAGATTTTAGAAAATGAATCCAGAAGGTTTCCCTCTGCAAAAGAGATCTCACTCGGTCACCACCTCGATCACTTCAAGTACATTAAATTTCAGTTGGGAAACTTTATGACCCATGTCATTGAAGTGTCTAGCCACAGGACTAGAGGCCACATGATTCCAAATTTTACTTTTGTGTTCCCTAATCCAAATCTTGACAGGATGCGTGGACTGCCCTACATAAACTTTGCAACAGTGACATATCACTCTGTATACCACATTGTCCGAATTACAGGTAGCATAGTATTTCAATTGAATGTTTTTACCTGTCAATGGATGGTTAAATGAGGGATCCTTCTGAACATTGTCACAATGGGCACATTGTAAACATGAGCTAGTACTAGGGAGAACTTGGGTCAACCTAGTTTGTCTCAAGGGTCTGCTGGGACCAATATCAGAATGAACCAGGATATCTTTCAAATTCTTAGCTCCGTGAAATGCAAAGCGTAGAGGAGCAGAAAAGATATCTTTACAAATGGGGTCCTCATGTACTATCGACCAATGTTTGTGGTCAGTGCATCTGCTGCAGTTGGACATAGAGCCAAATGTGGAGACCATAGTTAATTTTTGTGATCCAGATGCCAATGTATCAGTGGGGGGTGGGTGTAGTTGGATCTAGTTGGATCTTGAGAAGTCCATACAGAACTGGGGTTTGTGTATTGTCATTGATCAAAACAGGCCTAGTCTTAAGAGAAATCCAGCTATTGTCAGTCCTGACATTTAGGATGGCTTCCAACAAGCGTCTAGTCTCAAAAATTGGATCATGTGACAATTTTTTGTAAACCACTGGATCAGAAAACATAGGATCCAATTTGTTGATATTCCACTGTGAGTCCATCACAACTATGGCTCCTCCCTTATCACCTTGTTTGATGATTATATTATTATTCGCAGATAAACAGACACCCCTTGGTTGCCAGAAATATTCTGATGATTTAACCGTTCGCTAAAGGGTAAATGCCTAACTTCATCCCTGACCTTGTCAAAGAAGAGATTGAGGGTCTTGCTTTGAACCTGGGGAGTAAAGTTGGATAGACATTTAAACTCAACAAATTCAGACTCATCACTCCCAGGAGGAGGCATTTGGTAGAAGAGATGTTGTAAAGACATCTTGCGAAAAAACAGAGATCCACTTCACTTTGAAAGTGTGTATTAGAAGTAGTGGGCACAAATCGTAGGCCCTTTTGTAGAACTTTCGCTTCAGTAGTAGTCAATCTGTGTTGAGAGATGTTCACTATCAGTCTTTCTGACGACTCCTCAGTGCCTGGAGGCTTGCTCTCTTCTGGCGGGCTGCTTGTCTGCCCCGCCTTGTTTTTGAGTGCCTTTGGATAAAAAAGCCTCTGATGAAGTTGACAACATAGTGAGGACTGGAGTAGTTGAGGTGGCAGCCACTTGTAATGAGTGAAGAGTTCCTGAAGAATAACCAGCACTTTGTGATTGAAACAATGGGTAATTACCTAAAGTGAAAATGTTAGGCACACCAGAGGGCATCAAGGGTTCTGTATAGGAAATCTCTCTGCGGCTAATTTTGTGTCCGAAATTTGACCAAGGAAGTCAAGGTAATGTATTACTTTAAAAGTGCAATTACTGTAAAACTAAGCCTTTGTCAAACGAATGACAAATTACAATTCTGTGTACTTTTTGATTGAGACTACAAAGAGCTATAGTAGTGATATCCAAGATTGAGACCCTTTAAGCCTTATGGATTGGGCTGGCAGAAGTATTGCTCTTTAAAAGCCCACTACCTATCATGTTCTAAGCCAAAGGTGAGGAACATAAGGGGTAAAGGGCTTTTAACCCAAGCAATACAAACCGCCGGCCCAGTCCATAATGGCATTAGCACACCAAGTGCTGAAATCGGCATTATCACACGCAGGCAGATGGTGAAGCTGTCACTCTCTTTGCCAATGGCCAGTGGCTGTGGAACCTTCAGAGCTTGGCTTGGTTGCTGTGGACTCTGACTCTCAGTTGCGGAGCTGCCTAGAACTATGGCAAATCAGTCCGTACCAGAGATTAAACACCCCGTTCCAGCCAATCAAAACTCTCAGAACACACTCTTATAAGTACTTGCACTTCAGAGGCTAGACATGCTGGAAAGTTCACAATGTCGATGCCATTCAGTTGTTCCGAAGCAAAGCAATTGGTCCACATCCCCGAAACTGTCACCGAGAATTGGTGAAGAAGCATGTCAGCATAGGTCCTGTAACCTTTTTCATTTCACTAGGCAATTTGAATTCCTCATCATCACTAGGATGCAGGTTAGGGAAAAGGTCATTGAAGTCATTTCTCACACTCGACAGACGCTTCGTACCGTTTGACCACTGAGACACAAACTGGGCATTCCAAAAACAATTTTAACCAATAGATTTTTTCCCCTGATCAAATGATTTAGCAAGTGAAGGTAAATAACAGAAGTTTGAAAGATACTATGTAAGGGCATTACTGTGCCTCCCACACGAATACTCGATCATGTATAAAGGAAACGGCTATTGACACTAACAGACACACGCACACAACCCAACACATATAGCTTACAGTGAGAGACTTATCAAATGCTATCTGCCGCTACAAACAAGGAGAAAAGTGGACTTGCTCTGTGAGATATTACATTATATTCTTGCCAGTTTACTATTCTACACCACGGCACACAGTGGAAACAAGGATTGATGCCAATAGTCACAAATGGCAGGTGTGGCAGGGTCAGATTTACATATGACACCCATGCATTGTTATCTGACCCGGAGGATGGAGCCCGCAACAATGCACCACCAAAAGAGAAGAGACCAGGTGATGTCACTGCATGTTTGACTCTCCCCCAAGAAATTTTTGAGGACTGAAAGCCCTGACTGATAATAACATTTAGAGGGGCGCTTTTGTACTTTATACCAGTCTGCTGTAAAGGTCACAAACGTGTGTGATGGCTCCTTCAGCGAGCTCACACTGACCTCCTGACCATGGTTTGAGCCTCCCTGCTTGGGTTGCGATAGCTCTGTTGTATTCGTCAGAGGACCCACGTCTTCCTCCTCCAGGCGTTCTGCCTTCCATGTGGTCTATTTACTAAAACTTTTCCAGTTACTGCCGCTGTGTGCTTTCAGTTTCACATGTAGGAGAGGGACAGGGGCAGAGACCCTTTTGGCCCCTATGGAGGAACGGCCACTGCAGACTACATTACCCAATGTTTAAGTTTAAACCATTCAAGTTAAGCATTTCTAAAGAACAAAATGTGTTTTTGAAATGCAAACAGCCCTTCTTACTGATTTTTGTTATACATTTCGCCACCCTAACAGGATATAACTTCGAATACGACACATATAAATCCCAAATTGTGACAGTAAGGTACCACAACAGATGTCATTAAAGTACTGTACACTGAAAAACGCCTTGCTTATCAGTGAAAACTGAGGGGTAAGACTTCTAATGTGTACAGTGAATCAGTACGATGACCGATGCCATAAACCCTTTCAGAGGCCAGTTGGAATTAGTTCATCTCGAGAATGGGGAGACACCGAGGGGTAAGGGTGCTGATGGGGAAAGGGAAATAAGGGGGTGGAGAGAGATGAAGCGATGCAGCCACTGTGGAATCCTCAAAACTAAAGAAAAGTGAGATCTTACAACAAAGCACAGGGATATTGTACTGCACTCCAGCAACCAATGAGCGAAGTGTAGACTTATACCAGTTACAGGTCAGGAAAAGTAGGTCACTAACAGGCATCGCTGTGGTCAGCATTCCTAGGGGAGCCATCAGTCACAGTAGTTTTCTGCCTTCAAAGCAGAAAACTAAAAAACCAACAAAGTGTGTTCTTACATATGCATTTAAAACGCTATGCTCAATTTTTTGTAATGCAAGCTGCGATAACTGCCTAGATTATTTTAAATAAAAGTCACCATAATAAAGTAACCCTTCAGAAATTGGACACAGAAACACCAAATCTGCCATATTTAGCAGTGCAATCTCTTCTGAGATTGGCAGTTGTGAAATGACAAGCACTACTGTTTCAGCTGTTGTGCATAGTCAGTACTGACACTGCCCCCTAGAGTTGGGAGGCCTGTGTGCATGACATTTGCCCGGCTCTAATCCTGCATTTGCACTCCTCTGTGAACAAATTATTTATTTATTATGCTTGTAAAGTGCACAGGCCCGGGTGCATTAGAGCGCCGAGAGTTGTGTTATGCTCGACTTACAGTGGTTCAAAGAAGTCTTATACAGAGGAATAATGGTCCATTCGTGTAACATTGGAGGCAGTTCTAGAGTCTGTCCAGTGGTTCAAATGCCTTACAGTTAGGGTAAATTCCTACAACATTTGAGAGAGTTCAAAAGTGCGCTGGTTGAACTGGACCAGGTAGAAAGTTAGTTAGTTGTGCTGTGACATGACTTTGCTTCCCTAGTCTATAGACAGTGTGGTTGGCATTGTGTTGTGTGATCTTCAGGCTGTTTAGGTTTCATTGGGAGGTGCCCACAAGACAGATGTTGCAGTAGTCAAACTTTACTCCAACCACTGCATTCGCAATGTGAGCTCGGTTGGTCGGGGTGAGGAAGGGGCTTATCATGTTGATAAGCTTGTTGTAGTAAGGTGTTCTGGAGACAATGGCACCGTCCTGCCTGGACATCATGAGCTCAGAGTATAGGTACACTCTTAAAGTTTTTGCTTGGAAATAAAGACTGAGTTATTGGCAATGATGAATGTGGAAAACTCCTTTGGAAGTTTTGTAAGTTTATTTGTGGGACGGACAATGAGTATCACTTTTTTGTCATCATTCAGGCAGAGATGGTGTTCATCCATCCATGCCCAAATGATGTTATACACGTAGTTTAGAGACACAGTGTTGATGGCGTGATCTCTGATGATGGGAAGGAGGATTTTTGCATCATCCACAAAGTAATTAAAGGTCACCCCAAATCATTGAGTTTGTCAAAGGGCGGTTTGGTGTAAACATTGTAAAGCATGGGGGAGACACGAACCCTGCAGAACGCTGCCTGGGGAATGGTGCTCACCCAAGAAGACTCTGGTGGTTTGAGCTGAAAGGAACAGAGCTACCCAGTGGGAGGCTTCCTGGGAGAAGAAGGTGGAAAGGTAGGAGCAGAGGGTATGGTGATCAACCAAGTCAAAGGCCTCAGCATTGTCTAGGGTGAGTTGCCGGCATCTTTGACAGCATCCAGATGGATTTTTAAATCCAGGAGTGCCATCTCTGAACAGGGACCTGGTCAGAATCCTGGCTGCCTGGTCCTCATGAGGTGGTGCTGTCCAAGATGGTGCTGGATTTGCAAGTAGGTGGCTCTATCCAGTATCTTGAACAAGAAAGTGACATTCGTTAAGGGCAATACTTAGTGGGGATGTACGGGGTCAGGGTTGTCTTCTTTATGAGAGGAGTGATACAGGCTTCCTTGATATTAGCTGGAACAGGGGAAGAAGCAAATGAAGCATTACTAAAGGTGGTAATGAGTGGTAGAAAGGCTGAGGCTCAGTCTAGTCTGAGGTGCAGTATTTGATGAGTGGGGAAGCGCATAGGTCTCCCCTCCAGGAGGACGAATTGAGTCTGTTAATAATTGAGGCTACATCCAACTCCAGTAGGGTCTGAATTTTAAGGGGGTGGTGTGGGTGAGGGGAAATAGATGATTAGATGGGATGAGGTGAAGAATCCATTGTTTACCATTTATTTTGGTGTTTAAGAGGTTGCTTTTGCTGTTTTGGGCTTGTTGTACATCCATGGAATAGGAATCATTCTGGGTGACACTAGTGGTTTGTGGGGCTTGATTTTCAAGTTCCCTGAGGTTTTTGAATAGTTTATAGTTTATCGATTTAGCGTGCGACGCGCCCATGGGCCTCTGCACACGAAGGTCCGGCAAACAGAACAGAATCGGAAGGCAGCAAAACATCATAACAGGAGGACCAAGCGCTCCTTTGGCTCAGATGAGGCATTGGTTATGCAGGAGTCATAAGAGGTGGCCTGGCATTAGTATGACTGTTGTTGGTTGCTGTTTGGTCTTTGTGCCAAGCTGATTCTCGAGTGCGGTTGTAAGGTGAGCAGGGAGTTCTTGAATAAAACATGGTTTGTTTTTCTTGGATGTTTTTGGGATGTGACCTGCTCAAGGGCTGTGGTAAGGGAGCTGTAAAAGAGGTTGGCAAGGTCCTCAGAGATAGAGTCCATTAGTGGGTTGGCGGAAAGAGGGGTTGGAAAGGGAGAGGGAGTTTCAGGAGTGAGCTTACTCTTATTCCATCAGAGAATGACCACTGACGATGGTGGTTTGGTGGTTGGGCAGGTTTAGGAGGGTAGGTCAATGGTGATGATATGGTGATCAGACCAGGGGCATAATACAGTGTTAGCTGAAGTTATTTCGATGTTGAGGGTGGTCAACCAATCAAGGCTGCAGCCGTTGCAGTGGGTGGGTGAGGAGATGAGCTGATTTCTTTATTAATTTATGTTTATCTATTTAGGATTTGTTGTGCACACTTTTATCAGTCATTTAGAGGTGCACCCCCCCACCTGCACCCAACCCACCCCATCCAACAAATCCCACATTTAAAATTCCCCATAAAACATCAATAAATACATACATAAATAATTAAAAAAAATCCAGCTCCACCTAAATAGTTAGCTCCAGCAAACCCAAAAAGTTAGCAGTCATCAAACCACCTAATTCATGCCACCTCCAGAGACAGATAATGAGCCTTAATCAACTTTTTTAAGGAGCCAAGGGATGAGGAAGTGTGAATGACCACCGGCAGCAAGTTCCACCACCGGGGGCCCAAAAAAGAGAGGGCTCTGCCCCGACCCTTGGCTCTTCTACAAGGCGGGGCAACCACCCTTGCCTGAAGATGAGAACAAGGTGAATGAACCCCCCAAGCCCACAAAGTGTTCCTGGGGATATTTAAGACCCCTGTGATGCAATGCCTTCCTCATGATCACCAGCCCCTTCAGCCAAATCTAGTCTTGCACCAAAAACCATCCCAGATCCCTCCTGGCTGCTGAGATATGATTGAACTTCCTAAGCCCAAAAACCATCTAAACTACAACCTTGAAGGACCTTTCACTGTCTGCAGACCTGCAAGGTCCCTCTCTGTCAAGCCAGTATAAAAAGAATTGCAGTAGAGAATTTTTGACCAAAGCAAGGCCTGACAGGGTGGCCCATGACATGGGGCCAGGAGGGGCATGAGAAGCACTAGGCCTTTCATCTGATGGTGTGCCAACCAAGATACCTGTGCCACCTGGGCCCTGCACCTCCCGACTGGTGGAACCAGAGGCCAAGGTTGGGTGGGTGTAAAGTAGCATGCTGTACAGTACGGTCTCCCATAGCATGTGAGGGTCAGGGTGGGTGCAAAGAATCAAGGCTGAGTGGGTGGGTGCATAGCAGCATGGCTAAGAAAGTAGAAGCACTGCAGAGTTGCTACATTTGCTGAAGCATTGCTCAGTGTACAAGTGTATTGCAGTAAGGCTGAGCCAGGGAGAGCGACTACAGTATGGATAATCAGGTGGTGTCCTGCATCCAGGTTAGGTGGGTAGGAGAGTGTACCGCAGCACAGCCGAGAGGGTGCATTGAAATCATTATGGCTGAGCAGTTGGGTGCATTGAAGTATGGAAGAATTGGTGGGCAAAGGCAAATCAGCACAGCTAAGGTGCTGATGTGTGGGTCTGCACTAGGCAGACTCCCAGGAGCTAACTCATGGAAGACCACCTGGTGTGGCTCTGTCCCCTGTTCAGGTCATGGTTTACTGTATAGTGTACCACAAACGGAGCATGAGCAATATGATTGGTGGCCTGAAATGAGTGGTCACCCAAACATGGGGCCAGTGTGTGGCTCGGACACAGATATAGCCAGGAGTTGTCCTGGCAATCTCTGCGACTGGGCTGCGGGTAGCTGAGTATCGGCCCCTAAGTGCCTGGATGTAGAATAGAAAGTTCAATTTCTAAGGCTGCAACAAGTTTTTTTTTTTGTTTTTTTTATTTCTTTTTATTCAGACATGGTTAAGTCGGTACAGGGAAGTATATTACAGAAAAAGAGGGGAAAAAACATGAAAAACAGTAAATTCAAATACAGGTGATGCCTGGTGGGCAGGAGAAGAAATAATATGTAAGTAGTTCAATCCATTGTAAACACAAAAACTTAGTCAATTTCATCAGTTGAATCAAGTGGACCCCACCATTCAAAAGCTTTTCGGGTTCTACCCTGTAGTTTAAGAATCTCTTTCTCGAGAATAGATTGCCTGGTCAAAATTTGAAACCAAGAGCTGGGCAACGGAGGGATAGGCTCCTTCCAACAGGAAGCCACCAGAATTCTGGCAATAACAGTACTTTTAAGTTCAAATGGGGTTCCCCCCTCAGGGCCAAATAAAATGTCTTTCGACGTATAACTCTTATTAGAGCTTGTAAGAAAATTAAGCTTTGTCTGAACTTCCGCCCAAAACCGGCACAAGTCAGGGCATTCCACCAGCATATGGGCAATCCCAGCATCTGTATCACCACATCTACTACATTTCTTAAGTCTACTTGGGGGATACTATAAACGAAGAAGGGAAAAGTAACAATGCCTTCTATGCCTTGTTGGTAATAGTACTGCATGCGCCCAATTGAGTGTCTTACTTCATCTGCCAATACCTCCGTGCCCAGCTCCTGTGTCCATTTCATTGCCACATGAACCAGATCTATAGAGGCTTGGTTTCTAAACAGCTCATAGTATCTTTTAATTGTTCCTTTACCCGAGATAGCCTTGCCGCAAATGACATCCCATCTATCATCAATAGGCTCATAAACATAATTAGAGGCAATAAGAGTAGTCCTCAATTGTAAATACTTAAAAAATGTATCCACAGGGAGAACATACTGTTCCTGAATTTGGGCAAAGGATAACAAACCATTCACTGAATACAACTGACCTACGAATTCAATACCTCTTTCTCTCCATATAGTCTCAGCTCTATCTCTATCAGCTGAGCTAATCGCAGCCTGTCCCCATAAATGAGAATATCTATACAAAAGCGGAAGAGATATCCATTTCCTGATCTCTTGCCAAAGTTTCCCATTTGGCCCAGAGATTTAAGCATCACTTTTTTAAAAAAGCGGGGATCTGCAAATTTAGTTTTGCTTACTCGAGGACAGATAGAGAACAACAGTTCCGTATTGGAATCGCCCAGAGCTTTCCAGCCTAATATATTCTTGATTCTATTCATCTGGGAAGCCCAGTTATACCATATCAGATTGGGTAACCCAACACCACCTTGATCCCATAACATATATAGTTTAGCAAGAGCTCTCCTCAGTGAGAAACGGGAAACCAGCGTATTATATTGGGAAATAAAACCCTTGGGTATTTCCATTGGCATCGCTCAAAATATGGAAAGAAATTTGGGAAGAATTTGCATTTTAACAACGTTGGCCCTTCCCAACACTGAAAGAGGGAGGCTCCCCCATCTGAGGAGAGTCTCCAAGGCTGCAACAGGTTAGTAATGCACTGACAGCTCTGTACCGGAGCTGTCAGTTGGCCTGAGCTTGACCTGAGTCAATCTGAGTGAATCTGGGGACCTGAGACCAGTGCCCGGAGGAGCTCCTGGGTTGATCCAGCCCCAGTCTCAAGCTTTGCAGGAGAGGTCTGCAGAGTGTGTCTGTCAGCAGAGAGGGATTAGTGTCACCTCCCTAATCATGTGGGGTAGGCTCCTGTGCTGATCCCAGTCCCAACCAGTGCAGGGAAGGCCTGCAGAGTGTGTCTGTCTGCAGTCAGCAGAGAGGGATTATTATCTCCTATGATCATGTGGGGTAGGCTCCTGCTGACTCACCCCAGCCTCAGTCCCAAGCTGTGCAGGGGAGGCCTGAAGAGTGTGTCTGTCTGCAGTCAGCAGAGAGGGATTAGTGTCGCCTCCCTGAACATGTGGGGTAGGCTCCTGTGCTGATCCCAGTCCCAACCAGTGCCGGGAAGGCCTGCAGAGTGTGTCTGTCTGCAGTCAGCAGAGAGGGATTATTATCTCCTCTATGAGCATGTGGGGTGGGCTCCTGCTGACTCACCCCAGCCTCAGTCCCAAGCTGTGCAGGGGAGGCCTGAACAGCCTGAGCACTCACAACCTTTCATACATGCATTAACCAATATTGTCATAAATAACTGGCGGCATTTGTTTGTGGAAATCCTGTGGCTGCATTTATTAAAAATATTTCCCAAATTAAATTCCAATTACCGATTTGAAAGGTATAGGCTTCCTACCCCTTTTATGACGCTTCTTGCACCTTCCTTCGCTACTGCTGCTTGCAGTCTCTGTGTCGCAGCTCTCATCGCTACTTCTATGATCCGTGCCATCGCTACTGCGGTTGTCAGTGCTAGCACTGGACTCACGACTTCAGTCCTAGGCCTCCAATGGGCCTACTCCATCCTTACTCCTCCTTTCTCCTTTGCCAGCCTTCCTTGCATCAGACTTCCTACTCCTGGAGACCTTACCACTTCCTGACTTTTCCGGTAGGCTCCCACCTGCTCCTTTCGTCTTAGTAGGCACCTTACATGCGCTGCTACTACTTCTACTCCACTCTGCATTGGACTCACTACTTGAGTCCTCACTCTCCACCTGCGTTCCACCAGCCTTTTTCCCCCTTTTCTCCCTGCGTGGCTTCCTTCCATTCCCTTTCCTTTTTGCGGTATTGCTAGCACCTCCTGCTTTTATGGTAATGTTCCCTTTGACTCCTGTTGACTTAGAAAACACAAAGCCAACCCCCGGGCCTTTACCTTCCCTGCATCCATTAAAACATTTTATCATTGTTTTTTCAAACATACTTAGCTCCCCAGTCTGCTCGCTTTCATCCTCCGACCTCACGTCCGGTGCCACTGTTGTGGCCACAGGCACCGTCCACTTGGCCTTGCAGGATTGCTGCTTCTTCTTCGTTGTTGGCGGCTGTGCGCAAGGGGGTTCTTGTCCTCCTGTCTCAAAGACCATGCCGGATCACACAAACTCTTCCCCCTGGACCTCCTTAATCGCTCTCACCATTCACATGAAATCTTCTACCGTCATCTCGAAGTTGGGCACCATGCTGTTGCTTTCCCCTTCTGCGCTGGTCGCCATTTCCTCCTTTCTTCAGCACGACTTTCTCCTTGTCCAAAACCCTTGAAGACCAGCTCACTACTGACCCTCACTGCTCTTTTCAAAAAGGTGCAGTTTCTCTTTGTGTACTAACTGTTATCACTGATGGTGTTCGTCACCAGTGTAGAATTTATTATCTATGATGGTGTTCTGCACATAGAGTAGTGGCTGTTGCTGCTGGGATGAGTTAAAAGAAGGGGAAAATTGCAGCACACACACTATTATTAGGGTTTCTGGTTTCCAGTGGTGTTTTTCCAGTGTTTAAAAAAAATGTAAAAATCAGTGTTTATCAGCGTTTATTCTGGCCATCAGGTGAATAGAATTTGTGCTTTCCAGGTGTGTACCAAAAAAAGTACATTCCTGTCACTCTGCATTAAATGGCTTTTTAACTGTCTGCAGAGGGGAAGGCAGGGCTAAAACCTGAGTCTCCTGGCGCCGCGCCAGCTGTTTTGCAACAGCTGATGCGGCGCGGGGAACCCGGAAGCTGCCTCCGCCCTGCTCTGCAAGGCGGAGATCGTGGCATGTAAATGCCGCGATTTTTGCCCTGAAGTGCCGGGCGGGGGCGGCTGGGGGCTCATGCGCAATCGAGAGCCACTGGAGGCTCTGGCCTCTGCGCATTGCGCACAGAGGGTGCAGGCATGCCTGCGCCCTCTGTGCACAATGTACAGTGGTCAGGGAGGCTCCATGCAAAACTTACAATGTCAGCTGTGCATGGAGCCCCCCCAAACCTCCCCCACTGCAGGATCCAAAATAAGAATCCTGCAGCGGGGTAACCACAAGAAAACAAGTATTTTTTTTTATAAGGGTGGGAGATCTGAACCCCGTCCCACCCATGGGGGACAAAAACAAATAGGGGGTAGGCGCCCCAGCCTACCACCACCCCCTTTCCCAACATAGCACCCCTGCTACCACTATTACTATTGCTACCACTACTACTGCAGCTACACCACCAATACTGCTACTAATGCTATTACTACTGCTACTACTACCACCACCACCAATACTACTGTTACTACAACTGCAACTACCACCAACAATACTGCTACTAGTGCTGCTATAACTACTACTGCAACTACCACCACCAATACTGCAACTAGTGCCATTTATACCATTACTGCTGCTTCTGCTACTACTACTTACTACTGCTGCTACTATTGCTGCTCCTGCTACTACTGCGTGTACTACTACTGTTGCTGCTGCTGCTACTACTACAACAACTATCAACACTAATACTGCCACTAGTTCTACTGTTACCGTACCTTACTGCTGCTGGTGCTGTTACTGCTAATGCTGCTCCTGCTACTACTAATGCTGCATGTTGGGTACCATTTTGCTCTTAAGGAGTAGGGGGACATAGGAAAAGGTAGCCTGCGCGGTTGCATTTACATTGCGGCACCTGTTTTGAGGCCAATTTGGCACAAAATTGTAAATTTCCCACTTATCAACAGGCATGCTAGGTTTCATTTTGTGCCCCCCTCACCTTCGTGTTTGCTGTACCCATGCATGTTGGGTACCAATTTACTCGTAAGGAGTAGGGGTACGTCAGAGACAGTAGTTTGCATGGTTGCATGCGCGTTGCGGCATCTGTTTTGAGGCCAATCTGGCACAAACCTGTACATTTCCAACTTATCACCAGGCATACTGGGTTTCATTTTGTACCCTCCCCTCCTCCATTGTTTGGTGCACCCACGCATGTTGGGCACCAATTTACTCATAAGGAGTAGGGGTACGTAGGAGAAGGTAGCTTGCGTGGTTGCGTTCACGTTGCAAAACAGTAATTTGTTCTACTTTTCCACTTTCCGCTGGGCATTGTGGGTAGAGAACCTAGTGCAACCCTCGCAAGTCACACATCATTGCGTGCATCAGGGTGTCCTCTTTCTGGAACAGTATGGTGTTG
>JASDQV010073255.1:0-14098 GCA_030180145.1 Desmognathus organi
GTCATGCATGGCTGTGAGTGCATGTGACGTCACTGTGCCTCTAACTGTCGCTTTTGCCTCAGGGAACTTGGACCTACAATACCTATCATCGCTGTGCTCTCTACAAAGTTCAATTCTTGACATTTTTTCCTTCAGAATTTCTCCTACCTGCACCACTTGGTCATCAGGTGAGCCCGATTTGAACATCTTTGGACTGTTTGTCCTTTTTTCGCAGACGCTTGTTTTTCGCGTCTTTTCCGTGTCTCCGGGCCCGGAGTCACACCAGGAAAAGACACGTTCGTTGCCTTTGTGACTCTCAGGGGAGAGTTCACAAGGCATCGCCTCACTCCTGGACTTTGGAAAAAACTGTTTTGCCGTTTATATTTTCTGGCGCCTTGCCGCCCCCGTCCCCTTCTGAGGTAACTCGTTATCTCTCCCCGTTTTTGCCGCTTTCCAGTGCGCATCTCCCCTCCTGGTCTCACAGTGAGGAGAAGCGCATCGGCAATCTGGGGACACTGTTCTATTTACTGAGGGGATTTGGTGGCGCATTGCGGCGCTGCGTGCTGTAGACACTAAACAGTGCCTGAGGTACTCTGCAACGGCGCTCTCCTTCGACTCTGAGCGGGAGATTCGCCTCCTGTGGCGAGCTCCATAAACTGCAGTGCCAGTGTTAAAACACTATACTCTTTTACACTGTGTTCAACAGACTGTTCACCGTGCCACATTGTGAGATTCACAATAAAGACAAGACATTAGTCACCAGCTCTGTTTTTGTCCTCTTGGATGTTGTGCTTCATTGGGGCCTCGATCCTCTTTCCTTGAATTTCACAGTCATTGTGAGACCAGCATTATCTAGCTGAGTTACTGAGTCCTAAACCTACCTTTTCACAAGACACTAGTCTCCAGCTTGGTCTTTGTTTAATTCAGCTAAATTAAACTTTGAACTCTATATATCAAAACTTGGAATCCAGTCTTCAGTGAAACTACTTTGGAAGTGTTGCTTATCCAGGATTAACTACTGTTGGGAAAGAAATCCTCATTTATTTACAGTACTGTATACTTCAAGTAATTCTATGGACAAAACGAACTAATTTGCAGTCTTCTCCAAATACACCTTGACCTTACTTCACCTGTGCTGGAATTCTTCACCCGGTGCTGCCATTTCACAGGTAAAACCTTGTTGAACTTCATGGAATTCTTTAATTTTTTAATTCTTGTTTAAATCAGATAATTCTCAGAGTGAATAGTAAAACGCATTCACCTGTCATTACAGAACCTTTGGCTTGGAAGGGACCTACCAATCCAGATCTCAACTACCCTTCCTCTTGTTCTGGCGGCACCGGCGGGGCTACCTAGGTGGCACCGCCGTGGTCGTATTTATTCATCAGGTCCTGAGTGCTTCCAAAAAAGGTATTTTACTCTCATTCTCATTGAATGCCTTACTGCTAAACCCTCTATTCATTGAATGATTTTGCAACTTCTAAATATCTTTCAAATACCCTTGTACATTTTGAGTTAATATAAAACAAAGGTTTCAGTAGGCAAAAGCCAAAAGTCGCTCCTGACCTGATGGAGGAAATCTTAGAAAAAATAAACAATTCATTGGCAGGACTGCGAATGGAAGTAGAAGAAGGAAGGAAAGAGACTGCCACACTGCAAAGAAATATGGAAGAATTGCAAGATAACATGCAACGGATGGAAGTTAAGGCGACTACTCAAGAACAAGCCTCCACATCGTCTCCCATGCCTAAGCTGTCTCGATTGGGCTCTTCTGGCTCCGGGTTGGAGTTAGAGGTGAATGTTAAAATAGCCCCACCAGAGAGATTTTATGGGAACCCCAGGCTGTGTAGGGCTTTCATTACTCAATGTAGTTTACATTACAAAGCTAAAACGGCTCAATTTCAGAATGATCTTGCTAAGGTGTTATTTTTAATTTCTAATTTAGGTGGAGATGCACTGGCCTGGGCCTCTCCACTTATAGAAAAGGATTCTCAACTTCTGAATGACTACGACAATTTTTTAATGGAGTTTAAAAGACTTTTTGACCAACGGCTGGGTGATCAAACCAAGAAGTTTGAACTTTTAAATCTAAAACAAGGATCTTCAGATCTGACTCACTACATCTCAAAATTTAATCAACTAGTGTTGGAGACCGAATGGCCCGAGGTGGCTCAATACTCCATTTTCCTTATGGGACTGCGTGAAGAGATTAAAGACGCCCTACAATACATCTTTCCGCAACCTGACACCATCCATGACCTAATGGATTTAGTGATTCAGATTGAACAGAGGAGACAAGAGAAGAAAGGAGAGAATCGAAGATCTGAATGGAAAATGTATCCTAACAAAGGGCCTTCAGTGGAAAATTCTCGAGCTTCCATTCAGACAAGCTTTGTAGCTAAGAAAAATACGGATGTTCGAGAGTCAAAATACCGGGGACCCCTCTCGTCTGAAGAACGTGAAAGACGGAAGAAATTAGGTTTATGCTTATATTGCGGACAGTCAGGGCATCTATTGAAAGATTGTAAATTAACCCGGAATCCATTCACTCCTTCCACTACAGTGAAGTTAGCCACACAAGAAGAGTTAAAAACCGTCAAGAGCATGTCGAAGTCGGAAAACTAGAAAGCTTGAATTTAGGTGAAAGGGAAAATTCAAGCTCAGATAAAATTCCTTTCGAACATTTGGCTGCTTTATCCGGTGATCACCTGGAAATTAAGGTGAATCTTTTTGATGCTCAATCTGAAACATTTAGACTGTTGATCGATTGTGGGGCTCCATTCAATTATATGGACGACGCATTAGCTTCTACCTTGAATGTAAGAAGAGTTAAGAAAAAGGTTCCAGTATTGGTAAGAGGAGTGGACGGAGCTATCATCCGTTCTGGAGCTGTTACAGAAAAAACCGAACCACTGGCTATGTTGATGGGACACCATGTTGAGAAAGTGGAGTTTGATCTGATTCAGTCTCCCAAATACCGTCTGATTGTTGGCATGGAATGGCTCAAAAAACACAATCCAAAAATCGACTGGAAAAAACGAACATTGACATTTTCAACTGAACTTTGTCGTAGTTGCGGAATTTACCAAGACGAAACCATTGAAGCGTTACCAACAGAAGAAGATATAGAATCCTCCATTTCAGTTCTGGATATCCCTAGAGAGTATCAAAAATACAGAGATGTTTTTAGTCAAACCAAGGCACAGGAATTACCTCCACACCGGCCATACGATTGTGAAATTGAGTTGGAACCGGGAAGTAAGATTCCCCATGGAAAGATTTATTCTCTTTCTCCACATGAAGAAACAGTTTTGAAAGAATACCTTCGAGAGTCACTGGAGTGTGGGTTTATTCGACCATCCAAATCCCCGGCTGGGGCCCCCATATTTTTTGTAGATAAGAAAGGAGGGGAATTAAGACCATGTGTGGACTATGGGGAACTGAACAACATCACGATTAAAAACAGATATCCATTGCCACTCATTCCTGACCTCATCGATCAAGTCCGGGAGGCAAGGATCTTTACCAAATTGGATTTAAGAGGTGCTTACAATTTGATTCGTATGAGAGAAGGAGACGAATGGAAAACTGCATTCAAGACAAAATTTGGGCATTTCGAGTACCTCGTTATGCCATTTGGACTTTGCAACGCCCCAGCGGCCTTTCAGTTTTTTATTAATGACATTTTTAAGGATTTGATTGGCCAGTTCATTGCAATTTATTTGGATGACATTTTGATCTACTCGAATACGCCCACGGAACATATAGAGCACGTCTCAGAAATTTTAGATCGACTGCGTACCCACAAACTTTATGCAAAGTTGGAAAAATGTGAATTTCACACTACCGAAGTGGAATACCTGGGACACGTATTACGACCTGGATGTGTAGAAATGGATAAAGCTAAAGTGGTGGCTGTTCTAGATTGGCCTACGCCCACCACTGTTAAAGAAGTTCAACGATTTTTAGGTTTTGCCAATTACTATCGAAGGTTTATCCAAAATTTTTCCACCTTAGCAAAACCTCTCACCGATCTTACGAAGAAAGGAAAATTGTTCAACTGGGGCAATCCACAGAATGTGGCTTTTGAGACTTTAAAGAAGATTTTCTGTGCGGCTCCTGTGCTTATGCAACCTAACCAACAAAAAACGTTTTACCTGGAAACGGATGCCTCCAACGTGGCCTTGGGCGGAGTCCTCTCGCAACGAGGCGAAGACGGAAAAATACATCCGATAGCCTTTTTCAGTAAAAAATTGCAACCTGCCGAACTTAACTATGCAATTTTGGAAAAAGAAATGCTGGCGATCAAGGAAAGTTTGAACCATTGGAGGCATTACCTTGAAGGTACTGAAGTTCCCGTGGAAGTTTTCACGGATCACCAGAATCTAGTCTATTTAAAAAACGTGAAAAGCAGGAGTGCCCGGCACGCAAGGTGGACCCAATTCTTTTCCAGGTTCAACCTCCACATCACTTACAGACCAGGTAGTTTGAATTGTAAAGCAGATGCCTTGTCCCGATTAACTAAACCTCAAGAAGGATTGATGATCTATGATCAACCAATATTCAGCTCAATTGCATTCGACAATATGCAGGATCACAAGATTGCTATTTTGGAAGATCTTAACATGCAAGTATCTAGAGAAGAGGTTGAAGATCTAAGGGTTCAAGGATACGATGTTGAGGAAAACAATCTAGGTCAATGGACTTGGGAAAATCGAATTGTAGTCCCCGTTAATCAGAAGGAGAACATTTTAAAATGGTGTCATGATTCCATTTCTGCTGGTCATCCCGGTCTGGAAAAAACCCTAAAACTCATTGAAAGATCTTTCTGGTGGCCCTCGTGGCGATCAGATATTGAACAGTATTTGCGAACCTGCGGAATATGTGCTCAGTCCAAAGTATCTCGACAAAACCCCGCTGGATTGTTGAAGGCTATTGATGTTCCACCCATTCCATGGGACCATATTGCTATGGACTTTATTACGGATCTACCCAGGAGTCAGGGCAAAACAGTAATTTGGGTGACCGTAGACCTGTTTTCAAAAATGGTGCATTATGTTGCATTACCCAAATTACCCAGCGCTGAAGAGTTAGTCACCCTCTTCATGGAACACATATATCGATTGCATGGACTTCCGTCCAAGATTATCTCTGACCGGGGCTCGCAATTTATCTCCAAATTTTGGAAATGCATATTGCATGTTTGGGGGGTGGAAAGAGCTTTGTCCACTGCTTATCATCCTCGAACCGATGGTCAAACAGAAAGGAATAACCAAAATCTTGAACAATATTTGCGTTGTTATCTCACTGCCTCAAATAAAAATTGGGCCAAGCTATTACCAATGGCGGAATTTGCTTATAATAATCAGAATCACTCCTCTACCGGCTATAGTCCTTTCTTTTGTAATTACGCTCAACACCCTAGAATGATTCCTCAACTACCGTCTATGGATGAACAATTAAACTCTCTTCCACATGCATACAAACTAGCCAATACGTTCCAGAAGATGCATCAATCTATACAGGAACAGCTTTTGGTATCCAAGAAAAAATATGAAACACAGGCCAATAAGCACCGTAGGAATGGTCCAAACTATAAACCAGGGGATTATGTTTGGCTGTCATCCAGAAACATTGCTGTACAAGGATTGAGTCGAAAGTTCAAACCAAGATATTTGGGCCCTTTTGAAATTGAACAAATTTTGTCCGATCTAACAGTAAAATTGAAACTCCCAGCAAAATGGAAGATCCACCCAGTGTTCCATGTTCAATTGCTGAAGAAGGCCAATACTTCCACTAGGTTCAGAAAACAAAACGTCAAACCATCACCAGAGGAATTCCTCATTCCCGAATATATTATGAAGAAAAGAGTTCGATCCGGGAAAACTCAATATCTCATCAAATGGGCCAATTGCCCTCCTTCAGATTCCTCTTGGGAAACTGATTCCACTTTGGGAGACGCCACTATAATTGAAGAATTTGAAGAACGAGGGGGTCTTGAAGGGTGGGAAACTGTTAAGAATGCAGAATGAATTGAAAACAGAGACACCACTCTATTTGATTGCGCAATTTGACCAGAAATTTATTCACCCTAAATTGAACTACAAAAAACATTCAACCTTCATTACCATTATTAATTCATGTTATGAAAGAAAATATGTAAATATTATATAAAAACATTTATTAATCAGTTCAGTGTTAAATAATGATTTGTAAATAGCTAAAACTCTAAGAAAAAACAAATAAAAAGGTTATTCAATAGCTAAAACCTATCTACAGTATGATAAGCCCTGGCAGGGAGCCATAGAGACTTAATATCTCCTAGAAGGACACCCAGACCTTGTCATGCATGGCTGTGAGTGCATGTGACGTCACTGTGCCTCTAACTGTCGCTTTTGCCTCAGGGAACTTGGACCTACTACACCTATCATCGCTCTGCTCTCTACTAAGGTTAAATCCTGTCATTATTTCTTCAAAATTTCACCCACCTTCTTCAACTTGTCATCAGGTGAGCCCGAATTGTGCATCTGTGGACTATTGGTTCCTTTCACGCAGACGCTTGTTTTTCGCGTCTTTTCCGTGTCTCCGGGCCCGGCGTCACACATGGAAAAGACACGTCCGTAGCCTTAGTGACTCTCAGGGGAGAGTTCACAAGGCATCGCCTTTTTTCCTGGACATTAAAAAAAAAAAAACTGTTTCCCAGTTTTAACTCCCGGCGTTCAGTCGCCCCCTTCCTCTTCTGAGGTAACTTGTTTTCCCCTCGCACTTGCCGCTATCGAGTGCGCTCCCCTCCTCCTTGTCTCCGCTGTGAAGGGTAGCGCACCGGCAATCCTAGGACACTGTTCTTTTCCCTGAAGGGAATCTGTGGTGCATTGCGCTGCTGCGTGCCGCAGACACTGCACCGTGTCTGAGGTAACCAGCAGCGGCGCGTCTCCTGGACTTTGAGCGGGAAGAATCACCTCCTGTGGCGAGACCCGCACACTGCAGTGTAGTGACTAAGACACTATCCTCTAACACTCTGTGTGCTCCAGAGGGTTCTCCGTGCTGTGTTGTGAGAATCACAATGATGCCAAGTTTTTAGTCTCCAGCTCTGTTTTGGTCCTATTGGTTGCTGTGCTTCATTGTGGCCTCATGCCTCATTCCTGAAATTCCCAGTCATTGTAATGCTGGTGATACATGAATAATCTATCCGTGTTACAGAGTTCTAATTCTAACTCTCCACAAGACACTAGTCTCCAGCTTGGTCTTTGCTGAATTCTGCCAAACTTGACATTGAACCCTATCAATCAGAACTTGGAATCCAGCCTTCAGCTGAACTTCTCATCTGGCGTTGCTTATCCTGTATCAATCCCAGTTGGAACAAAAATCTCCATTTTTTTACAGTACTGGAAACCTCAAGTAGTGCTATGTAAACAACGAACTAATTTGCAGTCTTCTCCAAATACATCCTGATATCATCTCACCTGTACTTGAAGTCTTCACCCGGTGCTGCCAATTCACAGGTAAAACCTTGTCGAATTTCATGGAATTCTTTAAACTTATTGAGTCTTATTAAAATCAGATAAAACTCAGAGTGAATAGTAAAACGTATCCGCCTGTCATTGCAGAACCTTTGGCTTGGAAGGGACATACCAATCCAGATCTCATCTACCCTCCCTTCTGTTCTGGCGGCACCGGCGGAGCTACTTAGGTGGCACCGCCGTGGTCGTGTTTATTCATCAGGTCCTGAGCGCTTCAGAAAAGGTATTTACCCTCATTCTCATTGAATGCTTTACTACTTAACTCTCTATTTATTGAATGATTCTGCAACCCCGAAATATCTTTCAAAAAACCTTGTACATTTTTAGTTAATTAAAATCAAGGTTTCAGTAGGCAAAAGCCAATAGTCGCTCCTGACCTGATGGAGGAAATCTTAGAAAAAATAAACAATTCATTGGCAGGACTGCGAATGGAAGTAGAAGAAGGAAGGAAAGAGACTGCCACACTGCAAAGAAATATGGAAGAATTGCAAGATAACATGCAACGGATGGAAGTTAAGGCGACTACTCAAGAACAAGCCTCCACATCGTCTCCCATGCCTAAGCTGTCTCGATTGGGCTCTTCTGGCTCCGGGTTGGAGTTAGAGGTGAATGTTAAAATAGCCCCACCAGAGAGATTTTATGGGAACCCCAGGCTGTGTAGGGCTTTCATTACTCAATGTAGTTTACATTACAAAGCTAAAACGGCTCAATTTCAGAATGATCTTGCTAAGGTGTTATTTTTAATTTCTAATTTAGGTGGAGATGCACTGGCCTGGGCCTCTCCACTTATAGAAAAGGATTCTCAACTTCTGAATGACTACGACAATTTTTTAATGGAGTTTAAAAGACTTTTTGACCAACGGCTGGGTGATCAAACCAAGAAGTTTGAACTTTTAAATCTAAAACAAGGATCTTCAGATCTGACTCACTACATCTCAAAATTTAATCAACTAGTGTTGGAGACCGAATGGCCCGAGGTGGCTCAATACTCCATTTTCCTTATGGGACTGCGTGAAGAGATTAAAGACGCCCTACAATACATCTTTCCGCAACCTGACACCATCCATGACCTAATGGATTTAGTGATTCAGATTGAACAGAGGAGACAAGAGAAGAAAGGAGAGAATCGAAGATCTGAATGGAAAATGTATCCTAACAAAGGGCCTTCAGTGGAAAATTCTCGAGCTTCCATTCAGACAAGCTTTGTAGCTAAGAAAAATACGGATGTTCGAGAGTCAAAATACCGGGGACCCCTCTCGTCTGAAGAACGTGAAAGACGGAAGAAATTAGGTTTATGCTTATATTGCGGACAGTCAGGGCATCTATTGAAAGATTGTAAATTAACCCGGAATCCATTCACTCCTTCCACTACAGTGAAGTTAGCCACACAAGAAGAGTTAAAAACCGTCAAGAGCATGTCGAAGTCGGAAAACTAGAAAGCTTGAATTTAGGTGAAAGGGAAAATTCAAGCTCAGATAAAATTCCTTTCGAACATTTGGCTGCTTTATCCGGTGATCACCTGGAAATTAAGGTGAATCTTTTTGATGCTCAATCTGAAACATTTAGACTGTTGATCGATTGTGGGGCTCCATTCAATTATATGGACGACGCATTAGCTTCTACCTTGAATGTAAGAAGAGTTAAGAAAAAGGTTCCAGTATTGGTAAGAGGAGTGGACGGAGCTATCATCCGTTCTGGAGCTGTTACAGAAAAAACCGAACCACTGGCTATGTTGATGGGACACCATGTTGAGAAAGTGGAGTTTGATCTGATTCAGTCTCCCAAATACCGTCTGATTGTTGGCATGGAATGGCTCAAAAAACACAATCCAAAAATCGACTGGAAAAAACGAACATTGACATTTTCAACTGAACTTTGTCGTAGTTGCGGAATTTACCAAGACGAAACCATTGAAGCGTTACCAACAGAAGAAGATATAGAATCCTCCATTTCAGTTCTGGATATCCCTAGAGAGTATCAAAAATACAGAGATGTTTTTAGTCAAACCAAGGCACAGGAATTACCTCCACACCGGCCATACGATTGTGAAATTGAGTTGGAACCGGGAAGTAAGATTCCCCATGGAAAGATTTATTCTCTTTCTCCACATGAAGAAACAGTTTTGAAAGAATACCTTCGAGAGTCACTGGAGTGTGGGTTTATTCGACCATCCAAATCCCCGGCTGGGGCCCCCATATTTTTTGTAGATAAGAAAGGAGGGGAATTAAGACCATGTGTGGACTATGGGGAACTGAACAACATCACGATTAAAAACAGATATCCATTGCCACTCATTCCTGACCTCATCGATCAAGTCCGGGAGGCAAGGATCTTTACCAAATTGGATTTAAGAGGTGCTTACAATTTGATTCGTATGAGAGAAGGAGACGAATGGAAAACTGCATTCAAGACAAAATTTGGGCATTTCGAGTACCTCGTTATGCCATTTGGACTTTGCAACGCCCCAGCGGCCTTTCAGTTTTTTATTAATGACATTTTTAAGGATTTGATTGGCCAGTTCATTGCAATTTATTTGGATGACATTTTGATCTACTCGAATACGCCCACGGAACATATAGAGCACGTCTCAGAAATTTTAGATCGACTGCGTACCCACAAACTTTATGCAAAGTTGGAAAAATGTGAATTTCACACTACCGAAGTGGAATACCTGGGACACGTATTACGACCTGGATGTGTAGAAATGGATAAAGCTAAAGTGGTGGCTGTTCTAGATTGGCCTACGCCCACCACTGTTAAAGAAGTTCAACGATTTTTAGGTTTTGCCAATTACTATCGAAGGTTTATCCAAAATTTTTCCACCTTAGCAAAACCTCTCACCGATCTTACGAAGAAAGGAAAATTGTTCAACTGGGGCAATCCACAGAATGTGGCTTTTGAGACTTTAAAGAAGATTTTCTGTGCGGCTCCTGTGCTTATGCAACCTAACCAACAAAAAACGTTTTACCTGGAAACGGATGCCTCCAACGTGGCCTTGGGCGGAGTCCTCTCGCAACGAGGCGAAGACGGAAAAATACATCCGATAGCCTTTTTCAGTAAAAAATTGCAACCTGCCGAACTTAACTATGCAATTTTGGAAAAAGAAATGCTGGCGATCAAGGAAAGTTTGAACCATTGGAGGCATTACCTTGAAGGTACTGAAGTTCCCGTGGAAGTTTTCACGGATCACCAGAATCTAGTCTATTTAAAAAACGTGAAAAGCAGGAGTGCCCGGCACGCAAGGTGGACCCAATTCTTTTCCAGGTTCAACCTCCACATCACTTACAGACCAGGTAGTTTGAATTGTAAAGCAGATGCCTTGTCCCGATTAACTAAACCTCAAGAAGGATTGATGATCTATGATCAACCAATATTCAGCTCAATTGCATTCGACAATATGCAGGATCACAAGATTGCTATTTTGGAAGATCTTAACATGCAAGTATCTAGAGAAGAGGTTGAAGATCTAAGGGTTCAAGGATACGATGTTGAGGAAAACAATCTAGGTCAATGGACTTGGGAAAATCGAATTGTAGTCCCCGTTAATCAGAAGGAGAACATTTTAAAATGGTGTCATGATTCCATTTCTGCTGGTCATCCCGGTCTGGAAAAAACCCTAAAACTCATTGAAAGATCTTTCTGGTGGCCCTCGTGGCGATCAGATATTGAACAGTATTTGCGAACCTGCGGAATATGTGCTCAGTCCAAAGTATCTCGACAAAACCCCGCTGGATTGTTGAAGGCTATTGATGTTCCACCCATTCCATGGGACCATATTGCTATGGACTTTATTACGGATCTACCCAGGAGTCAGGGCAAAACAGTAATTTGGGTGACCGTAGACCTGTTTTCAAAAATGGTGCATTATGTTGCATTACCCAAATTACCCAGCGCTGAAGAGTTAGTCACCCTCTTCATGGAACACATATATCGATTGCATGGACTTCCGTCCAAGATTATCTCTGACCGGGGCTCGCAATTTATCTCCAAATTTTGGAAATGCATATTGCATGTTTGGGGGGTGGAAAGAGCTTTGTCCACTGCTTATCATCCTCGAACCGATGGTCAAACAGAAAGGAATAACCAAAATCTTGAACAATATTTGCGTTGTTATCTCACTGCCTCAAATAAAAATTGGGCCAAGCTATTACCAATGGCGGAATTTGCTTATAATAATCAGAATCACTCCTCTACCGGCTATAGTCCTTTCTTTTGTAATTACGCTCAACACCCTAGAATGATTCCTCAACTACCGTCTATGGATGAACAATTAAACTCTCTTCCACATGCATACAAACTAGCCAATACGTTCCAGAAGATGCATCAATCTATACAGGAACAGCTTTTGGTATCCAAGAAAAAATATGAAACACAGGCCAATAAGCACCGTAGGAATGGTCCAAACTATAAACCAGGGGATTATGTTTGGCTGTCATCCAGAAACATTGCTGTACAAGGATTGAGTCGAAAGTTCAAACCAAGATATTTGGGCCCTTTTGAAATTGAACAAATTTTGTCCGATCTAACAGTAAAATTGAAACTCCCAGCAAAATGGAAGATCCACCCAGTGTTCCATGTTCAATTGCTGAAGAAGGCCAATACTTCCACTAGGTTCAGAAAACAAAACGTCAAACCATCACCAGAGGAATTCCTCATTCCCGAATATATTATGAAGAAAAGAGTTCGATCCGGGAAAACTCAATATCTCATCAAATGGGCCAATTGCCCTCCTTCAGATTCCTCTTGGGAAACTGATTCCACTTTGGGAGACGCCACTATAATTGAAGAATTTGAAGAACGAGGGGGTCTTGAAGGGTGGGAAACTGTTAAGAATGCAGAATGAATTGAAAACAGAGACACCACTCTATTTGATTGCGCAATTTGACCAGAAATTTATTCACCCTAAATTGAACTACAAAAAACATTCAACCTTCATTACCATTATTAATTCATGTTATGAAAGAAAATATGTAAATATTATATAAAAACATTTATTAATCAGTTCAGTGTTAAATAATGATTTGTAAATAGCTAAAACTCTAAGAAAAAACAAATAAAAAGGTTATTCAATAGCTAAAACCTATCTACAGTATGATAAGCCCTGGCAGGGAGCCATAGAGACTTAATATCTCCTAGAAGGACACCCAGACCTTGTCATGCATGGCTGTGAGTGCATGTGACGTCACTGTGCCTCTAACTGTCGCTTTTGCCTCAGGGAACTTGGACCTACAACACCTATCATCGCTCTGCTCTCTACAAAGTTTATTTCTTGACATTTTTTCCTTCAGAATTTCTCATACCTGCACCAACTTGTCATCAGGTGAGCCCGAATTGAACATCTGTGGACTGTAAGTTCTTTTTTCGCAGACGCTTGTTTTTCGCGTCTTTTCCGTGTCTCCGGGCCCGGAGTCACACGTGGAAAAGACACGTCCGTAGCCTCCGTGACTCTCAGGGGAGAGTTCACGAGGCATCGCTTTACTCCTGGACCTTGAAAAATCTGATTCCCAGTTATTCTTCCCGGCGCCTTGCCGCCCCTGTCCCCTTCTGAGGTAACTCTTTATTTCCTTCCGCATTTGCCGCTTTCAAGTGCGCTTCTCCCTTCCTGGTCTCCACTGTGAGGAGAAGCGCATCGGCAACCTGGGGACACTGTTCTTTTTCCCGAAAGGATTCGGTGGCGCATTGCGGCGCCGCGTGCTGCAGACACTGCACCGTGTCTGAGGTAAACAGCAGCGGCGCTCCTCCTCGACTTTGAGCGGGAAGATTCGCCTCCTGTGGTGAGCTCCATAATCTGCAGTGCTAGTGCTAAGACACTATTCTCCTATACTCTGTGTTCAACAGAGTGTTCACCGTGCCACGCTGTGAGATTCACTATAATGCTAAGACATTAGTCTCCAGCTCTGTCTTTGCTAAATTCAGCCAAACTTGACATTGAACTCTATTAATCAGAACTTGGAATCCAGTCTTCAGTGAAACTACTCTGTTAGTGTTGCTTATCCAGGATTAACTCCAGTTTGGACAAAAATCATCATTTATTTACAGTACTGTATACTCCAAGTAATTCTATGGAAAAAACGAATTAATTTGAAGTCTTCTCCAAATACATCTTGACCTTACTTCACCTGTACTGGAATTCTTCACCCGGTGCTGCCATTTCACAGGTAAAACCTTGTTGCATTTTATGGAATTCTTTAATTTTTTTTTTGTTCTTGTTAAAATCGGATAATTCTCAGAGTGAATAGTAAAACGTATTCGCCTGTCATTACAGAACCCTTGGCTTGGAAGGGACATACCAATCCAGATCTCAACTACCCTTCCTCCTGTTCTGGCGGCACCGGCGGGGCTACCTAGGTGGCACCGCCGTGGTCGTATTTATTCATCAGGTCCTGAGCGCTCCCAAAAAGGTATTTTACCTTCATTCTCATTGAATGCTTTACTGCTAAACTCTCTATTCATTGAATGATTCTGCAACTCCTAAATATCTTTCAAATACCCTTGTACATTTTTTGAGTTAATTTAAAACAAAGGTTTCAGTAGGCAAAAGCCTTAGTCGCTCCTGACCTGATGGAGGAAATCTTAGAAAAAATAAACAATTCATTGGC
>JASDQV010084311.1:0-13918 GCA_030180145.1 Desmognathus organi
CCTACGGGCGTGTGGTACATTAAACAAGTAAAGTAAAGTAAAGTAAAGTAAAGTAAAGTAAGTTTCCTCCATATATTTATCTTATGCTCTGAAGTGTACAGAATGTATGGGTATGAAGTCTTTATCCATTCTTTTTTAATCTACATGCAGTTTTATTTATCTTAATTAATGTTCAGATTAATTATGTACCTAAGTGATTATTCTTGTTTTTATATGATGTGGAATATGTTTAATGCACATGCAATTGATTGTTCTTTTTAGTGTTCTTTGTAGTTTTTTTAATATGTATTATTTCAATTATTATTTAATGTACTTTTACTTCCAATTGCTCTATATAATCTATAAACCGAAAGATAAGAGGGCTAAACTGAACATTTGTATTGCCTTTAAACAATACTTGCCTTGTGCCAGATTAGTTCCTTGACAAAATGAACATGAACTTAGGCTGCTGGCAGAGAACCTTGCAATGTGCAAAGTAAAGATTCTACATTATAAACATCCAAACATAATGATTTTGAAATGTTTGCCACTGAAAGATACACAATGAGTACAGATGCAAAAAACTGCACATGCTTAAAAACAGAGCAATATGCTTTAAACAAAGATTTTCTTATTTACTTTATTTAGTTATTCCTTGTACGTATGCCTAAATGTTATGTTAGCTGGGTTTTTTGTATGGTGCTTCTCGGCCACTTTTGTAGTAGTGTTGCGCCCCAAACTGTTGCGGCATCTTTGACAGCCTGGTTTCCTGGACTTCACCCACTTTTCTGATCAAGTTAGGGTATTATATGTGTTTTGGATATCCAGCGGCACGATGTTACGCTCATTTTCAATCCATCTATTGTCTAACTTTGTGGTGATTAATATATTGTTTAAACGTCCATCTTTGCATTTGACTTAATCCTATGTATTATTTTGATATGCATATTCCCTAATTGGTAAAACCCTCCCTGTGTTTCTGAGCCACAACTTACAATTCTCTAAAGGTTAGTTGTGATGTCAGGGTGGGTTGGTGGGAGTGTGTGTGTAGGTGTTTGTGCAGTGTACTAAGAATGTCCTGCAACTGGCAAATTGTCAGACAAGTCCTATGCCTTTCTTTTATAGCTTAGTTAGGTCGTATTGGACCTAAGGTACATTTTAGGCCAAATACAGACTAAGCTGTACCATTGATATACGTCTTAACTCGTATTTAATCTAAGTCATATCTCTAAGGTCGAACAAGTATAGAGCATCCCCACTTGCACTCTATCAAATCTCTCGCGAACCTTCTGCTGTAATTCAATTATACAATTAAAAACAAAAATAATTTTAAAAAATGTACACTACTCTTACACGCTGGTGTCTACTTCCTTAGTCTGTCTTCCCTGTCGCCTAGGTGTGCAAAAGAGAAGAATGAATAACGAAGAACACATGGCTACAGATGGGTGGCAATAGGAGCAGCAGGAATCTGGGACATTTTAAAAAAATGTATTATTTAAAAATAGATGCTTTAAAAAAATGAAGAGGGCAGGAAAGGGTTAGGTATGGTGTGGGGGAGAAATGTGTGTGGGGGTAGTGGGAGAGGGAATCTTGGGGCTGAGAGGAGGGAAGGGACAAATTGTTAGGGAAAGGAAGCAGAGCTTTTAGAGAGGTCAGTGGTGAGGAAATAATGAAATGATGAGAAGGAGGAGTGAGGTAAAAAACAGGGTAGGCGAGGGGGTGGTACCCATCGCATGAAGAATAGGGACAGAGTAGGTAAGCATATAGTAGAGAGCTAATCTAATAGTTAATTAAGGGGTGCACAGGGTGAGATGTAGGCTGTAATGACCAGGAACTACCAGGAACAAATTCTACAAACATCTAGAGTTATAAACTTTCAAGATGTGACTAACTTTTTTCACACATTGTATTGAACTACTGTTGATTGGAAAAGATATATCAGTGGGCAAGAAATTTATAATGGAAAAAAGGAAGATCCATTGCAACATAAGTTAACAGACTGTATTAAAGAGATTTCAACACTGACATCACTGAAATGGAGAGCAAACAGAATATGAGATTGCTAACATAAACTTGGAAATGGAAATGGAAAACATTCATGGGCTAAACATTCATGGCCTAATCATAACAGTATTTGTCAGTCTAATTACATCACTATTCAAATAAATAATATGATTTTAATTTTACACTAACATTTTGTTCCCTGTTTAAATGTATCTGTATATACCCAATAAAACATTTTTAAAAAGTTTTGCTCTGGTAAAGGGCCAAGGAGATAGAAAAATAGTAGTCAGTAAACAAAGTATTTTTCGTCAATAATTCTAAATCTCAAATGTCTCCTTGTTGTGCCAATGCTCACATGCATCATCTTCATGAAAGTACCACAAACTCCTCAGTACATTCTGCCACGTACTAATCTCAGAGAGCCTGTACCACCATGTACACCATGGCAGATGCAACAGTGGACACATCGATACCCAGAGCAGTGTTGTTTCCTGGTTTCCAAGTGACTCGGGGCTCGGCCCAGACTGGCAGCAATACATTCATTTCCAAAGCTGTTTTATTGGTCCCATTTGCGTGCTGTTAAGATTAGAGCTGTGCAGAGTGAAATGTTTGTTCTTTTGATTGGGAGCTATTGCCTGGAGACACGAGGCTATAGCCCTTATAGCCACACCCTAGAAACACCTATAGCCCACATACTCCCATATCAAGGATTTGAGGACAAAGAAAGAACCAGCAAAGGAGACAACAGAGAACAGAAGCAGGGACACCCCGGTGAGTAGAATAGAGGAAAATGATGCTGGATTTTTCAAGGAAAAGACAAGGGAGGAAGAGGTTGTCAAAGAGGATGTTAAAGACTCTGAGAGTGTAACAGAAAAGACAGATGAGACAGACAGAAGAGAGGCCTAAAAGGAGAAAGAAAAATAGTCAGATGAGCATCATGTGAAATATCCTGCTGAAAAAGAGAAGACATCTGAAATTAAAATACAGAGGATACAGTATGGAGACGCCACAGACACTGAAGCATCAGATTAAACCAATTAAACACCTGTTTTGCTTCATAGCATGCATGACTAGGATGACATTTATTTTTTGTGGATGTATTTTATAACTGCACCTTTTGCAGACAAACATTTTTATAAAGTGTAATCTGAACATGCACTAGAGACATGTCACATCAAAGCAAGATTGCAACTGTTTAAAAAAATATATAATTTGTTGGTGCATGTTTGTACATGTGGGCTGCTACAATGAAAAATATAGAATTGGTGCACTTCAACATATCCTGCATCTCTGTGTGTAAAGCTTCCCTTCTAAAATATAAAGATTAGCAAAGAAGTTTCATATGCAATGAAGGTCAAAGATATGGGTCTTTACACCAGGATGCTCTGACTATTTCTGTATAGACCTTTGGATTCTATTGTATTGATATTTTGTAGGTAATGTTTGGTGCAAACAAGATTGCCAGATTCCAAGATTTATTCTTCATCAATATTCACATCAGTAGACTAAATTCAGCTTGACAGTAACTGTCCACTTTCAGAAGCAGTATGTTTCATTTAGCTATACCCAGAAAAGTCAGTTTCTCTTGCACAATTTGAGACTGTGTGAAGAAAGTTCTGACAGTTCTGCTGCTGCATTACCAAACAATATATTTAACTAAATATACATACTATCTTCGGGGTATGTGTTGTATTGTTGTCCCCTTCTGGGTATGTCTTGTATTGTTGGCAGTTTAGATTGCGCCCGCAGGCAACCGCGGTATAAAAACATTTTAAATAAAAAAATAAAAAATCTTACTTTTTGAAAGGAGGTATTACATCAAGATTGGCTAACCGACCTCCCGAGTTCCTTCTTTCAAGGAAATCAGCATGAAAAGCTGCTGTATGCCTCACTCTGGAAGTAATGGCACATGCAGGCAAAAAACAATAGTTTGGAAAGCTGCCCAGAGGTGTTTTTAGTGGCAAAAGATTAATTCAAGTGTTTCAAGCCATCACTTTTTATGTTGCTGCTGTATGACTTCTGACAGGAACCAAACAATTCTAAGGTATTCCCTTCATCTTCAGCCAGCACTGGTTAGCTGACTGAAATGATATATTTCCCACTCTCTTATGAAGTATAGACATTTGATTTGAGGAAATTAAGAGACCTAGTTGAAGTGTTCGACCCAAATCATGAACAAAACTGTTCCTCAACTGACTTGTTCACACACTGTCTATAGACCTCAGTCCTAGATGCTGCCATTCTTCTTCTAGAACCTTGTAAAATGTGAAATGGCTGTCAGTAAAGACATGGGTTCATTATTACTTTTTGGCCGTGTTGTGTGCATACAGTTTTAGTTTTCTGCTTTTATTGACTCAGTCGCAAAGTGAAAACTCATGGGGGGTGGGCAGAGAAGGATATTTGTTGATGCTAAGCATAGTGGGACATTTCGGGTTGGCCTTTGGAGTGCGTATTGCCTGCTACCATGAGCTGCACATATGTCTTTGAGCAACCATCTTGTCTCATGTCATGCGGTTCGTTGTTGTTGCCTGGTAATGGCATCCCTAAGAAGACAAGAACCCCATCCATCACACGTTACACTGTTTCTCGTGTGACACAGCAATGGTGTAAGACAGCAACTTGCATTCTGACTTTTGAAATATTCTGCTTCTGTGAGCTGGCAGCTTTGGTGATCTGGTGATCAGCAGAGACATATTTACCAAAGTGGAGTGGAAGGCAGTCGGGTGCCTTGCACCCTCGGTCAATTGTCTTCAGTTACATACTAAGAAGAAGGGCAGTTCTCCGGGCAGTTCTCAGGGCAGTTGGACAGTAGGACGAGCTATCAGATGAGCCAGAGGAAAATCGTAAAGCATATTGAGCTAATTCATCCAGTTTGGTGAAGGTATCCATCTTTGATTTGCTGGGTGTTATTGTATTGGTGTTGTTGGCGGTTAGTCAATTCAACCACTCTTTTCTTTGTACCCTTTTTGCACACCCTCTCTCACCCCCTCTCTCTCAGCTCACGTTGTAGTGATTGTATGTCTGTCAGCAGCGTCTCCCAGGTGCAATAGGATGATCATCCTGGAAGGTAATCTGATGACTAGAGAAATCATCTGAAGCCATCCTGAAGTATGCCCACAGGCCAAACTATTTAAATGATTTTACTCTAGAGTAATCACACATGTTCATGAAGTAATCAACAAAAGATTTTCAGATTACACAAAAAAATGTGGTGCTCATGAAGTAATCATAAAATCATCCTAAAATCATTCTTAATTATCAAGCCCATTTTTTGACTTTGCTGATAACTTCAAGAGCTTGATGATGCCTGGTGATGCCAAAATAGCTTCTAAAGTAGTTGAATGATCATCCAACAGCTCCAGAATGGCTTCTATAGTAATCGCGTTTGACCTGGGTAGTGTTGTGTTTCAGGCACTTGCCATTTGTCCAAGGGTATGCAGTCAGCACAAACCAGGTGTCTTACATGACAACAAGAGTAACTCATGTACAGAGTTTAATTGCATAATGTTTAACACCTCTAACATATAATAGGTATCTGCATACAATTCATATCATACAAATGTAAAAAATGTCTTTAAGATACATTTTGACTCGCAATGACCCAATACAGGCTTAGCTAGTTTTTTGCTTGAGCTCACCAAGCCCGACACTTGGCTTGGTTTGGGCTGAGCTGAGCTCCGTTTGAGACTTTATTGGCTCACCCACCTCTAGAAAAAGGAGACTATAGATGCTATTCATTTGTGACTGCACCACTTCGTGCTCTCCTGCAAATTTTATAATGAACACAAGGAATTCTGAAGAAAAATCATCAATGGCATTTACTCAGAGAAGCTGAGACTTATCATCCTCAATGAGCGTGTCATATTGCTTGCACAAATTTTAGAGTATGGAAAACAATGCGAAGTTCTGTGACCCAAAATAGAATTTGCCCTCATGAAGATGAAACTTTCTATGATGACCAAAGCAGCTGCTGTATCTGACAAGCCTCAGAACATCTATGAATTTTGAAGCAACCAAAGTAAAACTCTGTGGCGCTTTCGCCTCTCAAAGACCATATTCTGTGGATGGTGTGCAGCTCACTTGCATCCATGGAATAGCTGCTTTGCTCAAGGAAGTCCATGCAATTGCCCGTAGATCATCAGTTTCCTTGTATTCTAAACTCAGCCAGAAGATCCCTAACTGCCCTCACCAGAAGCTTGGGAGGCAAGTAAAGGTGGAGACAAACAACACCGTGTCCTCTGACTCTAGCGAAGATAATGCTGAAACGACTGCCGTTTCAGCATCTCGATGGTTTAGTCAAAGAAAGTACTTTTTGAATATGCCCTAGATCGAGGCAATCACTGATACCAGAATCAGAGACCCAGGTTCTCATTATGGGTTGAAGGATACCCTGTTGTAAGGACAATTGACAGTGACACTTCGGTTAACATGATGCTGAAATCCACAATCCAGCAATTTCCATCTAAAACCTACCTCCTCCCTGCTATTTACATATGACATTTTTGTTTGTTTGGCCATTTACAACCCCTCATAGATTTATGTCTGTTTTTGTCCCTGGTAATGAGACATCCCCACGGATTTCAGGGCCTCACGTGTGAACCTTGAGACACTTTCAGACATTACACAGTTTCATTATCCCACACTCATGAAAAAATATGAAATGTAGAATAACTGGAAATAAATGAATGCGAGAAAACAAAAAACAATGATATTTGGTGTGCATTATTAGTTGCTGGCAAGTTGTATACCCCACCTCCCTTTCCTACACAACTTCACAAATATATGACTTATGATGTATGCTCGTGTGATTGCAGATTCACATCTGTGCAAACTGTAACAGTACGGTAATGTACATTAATTTTCTGTGTCCTTTTTTAGATTTATATTTTATGTTAATACTAGCTAAACTGTGATTGTGCTACCATCTTCAGGTAATCATTCTCTTGGAGTATCTTAGAATTTCTCTTTTGCATTGTTCCCATACCATTGTTTCCAAAATATATGTTGTTGAAAATATTGGCCTGATCCAGTTCTTATGTGATTTTAAAATAGCTGTTCAAAAAGGTCCAATCTCTGCTGGCAAAACATACTAATCTGTTCAATGCAAAGGGTGTCTAAAATGGCATCTCATTATGTTACACATCAATAAATCCACTGAACTGAGGGCAATGTGTCACTGAACACCATACCACATGAGGAATATAGTGATAAAGGAGCTACAGGACCTCAAGCTACAAGAACTCACTCTGTATAAGCACCTGCTCCTCCTATGTCAGACTCAGATGTTACAAGCATTTAATTTTGGAATCTTGTCGGCTGCGGAAGTTTTACAAAATGTAATACAGACTGTCTTGAATGGGCTGCTGGGCACGCTAAATATCAGAGGTGACATCCTTGTCTTCGATAAACAAAAGTTGAGCACTTGTCTCATCTTGATCGAATCCTAGATTAGCTGGACAACGTTGGTTTAACACTACACACAGTAAGTGCAAGTTTCTCCAGGAATAATTAGTGTTAGCTTTAAAAAAGTGACTTTTAATTTGAGGAATACTCCTTTTAAATTTGAAAACATTTGGAGAAAGTTTCTGGATTTTATTTTACATTTTCCTTTTGATTAGCTTTCTCTGTTCTCACTAATATTTGTTGAAATTGATTTACTTGCTTGTATATTCTCTGTTGGTTTCCATCGTTACTTCTTTAGAAACTCAATAAAATTGAAAAAAGAGAAAAAAAGGAATAATTAGCGGTCATTAACTATGTGTATAATCTATATGGTTTGTCAGTGCACCGACTCAACGTTGCTGACTTAAAGGGGGCATGCCCAATGAAGAACCTTCTGATGGCCATGCCCATCTAGGGCATGGCCACATATTTTGATTGGTTAACCCACAACATTCCAATGTTGTCAGAGCCTCTTCGCGAGATACTCTCCATGACCATGGGACACCAAGTGTGCACAAGCATTCCAGGATATCAAAGACTCACTCTCGACAAACACCAACATGATTTAATATGATACCTCCCTGACCACTGTACTGCTTATCATTGCTAGCCCAATAGGGCTGGGTGCAACAATTTTTAAAGGCAGCAAATACACCATGAACATGTGTTGGTTCAATCAATCAATAAATACTTTATTCAGATTAAAAATCTGTCAAAGTCAAATAAAACAACACTATACTTTAAAACACATGAAGAGCACAATAATAACACATGTGTACATGGAAATCATCAGCGTAGTTTTCAGGGAAGGGGAATAATGCCCCCCTGGTGAGACAAGTACCCAAAACTACCAAATACTGCCATGTGTTTATTAATGGAGGGTGTGAATTCATGTCAGCAGACATGTGTGGTGAAGGCGGGTTGCTCCACTACATTTAGAATGACATAATTCCAATTAATAGTTAGAACACTTTATATAAATTCTTTGTGGCAAGCAATCACTGGACTCTTTGCTAAGCAATGGATCAAAGACGTGGTAAATAGATATCTATTTAATTACATTTGTAAAAGTAGATTAGTTCACAAAAACATAATATATTGAAAAGCAGGTCACAGTAATTGCACAAAATATAAACATTACCATGAAAGCATGTTAAATATTTTTGGGACAATTAGAGGGCAGCTAACACAGACACTGGGGGCACAAATTCAATAACAATCTGCATGACAACTGTGTTGAAGTGGGTTCAACTCCAAGTTCTGCTAGGGTCACCTGGTCTGTCATAGAGATCTGGCTCAGGCATAGGAGATCTGGCTCACGAGCACTATTTTCCACTAGAGTAATCAGCCAGTAAGTGATCATGAAGTGAGAAGAAAATACAGAAAGAAAGAAAGATAAGATAGTTAAACTGTATACAGCCGTGAAGGTTTCTGGGGATATGCTGAGGGGAGGATGGAAGATAATGATTGATCTTGTTTGTGTCTAAATGCTGGGACAGGCTGACCATGTGGGTCAGAACTGGCTCATTTGGACAGGGCAGGAATATTGGGACCTCTTGTCAGTGTAGCCTCCAGGAGTCATGATGGACAAAATCCCAATGCTTCCATTGGGCTGGTCATCCCTTTGTACCTCACCATGTGGTGAGTCATTAAATGGATACCATGTAGTAATATCACAGATAATCTGACCAATTCAGCGGCCATGAGCAGTGTCACTTGCCAATACTTGACCTAAATAGGTCAGGAGATGACTCACATCACTTTAATCTCTTTCCATGAGATAACAAAAAACATAACAGTCTGAGAAGGACCATTGCCATATATAAACTTTCTGTGATCTTGAAGCAGACCAAAAACTTTCACAGGGAGGAAGAATTATCCTGATAAAGTATAAATTCACAGCAAATCTGAGTGCCCATAGTGGGTGACATCTCATTGTACTCGGAGTCACAAACTTTCAGAGAGGTTTTACCTAAACACAAGCTGTAATTAATAATGAAGATGAATATTTAAATACCATTGAAAGCCAGCCCATAAAGGATACATACAAGCTCATGTTTAGTTATGGCTAGGCTGGTCACTGTGACTCCAGTAAGGTCCTAGGGTGTCTTGGTTGTGCCCAAAGAGTGCCATTAATGGTATGGTGCTCCCAGAGACCACATGGGCTCCCTGAGTGGTGAAAACAGAGATTTACTTGCTCTATTACCACTGTCCTGACTCACATAACACATATAACATAATCCTTCCTGTTGTTTTTAGGTAAGCCGATAGATCTATACAGGCTCTGATGCACATTTCAATTTATCAGTTGTTATGTGATATATGAGGATGGTATAGATCTGTCTTAGAAGATGGGCAGTACCTCTCTATCCTTTACCTTTTACATGTCCTGTGTAATTTCCCCTCCTAACTCACCCCTTTCCTTCCCTACCCCTCTTCCAATTCTCCAGGTTTTGAGCAACCTCATATTTTGTTCGCCGACCCCCCACAGAGCAAAAGGAACAGCGTGCACATCATCGATGGGCGGCACCTCTCTATCCTTAAGCTTTACACGACCTGTGTAATTCCCACTGCCAACTGTTTCCTTTCCCACCCCTTTTCCAATCTTCCAATTTTCCGGCAACCTCATTTCCCCTCGACCATTCCCCAAGGACAGTTGGAAAGTGCCTGAAAGCTATAAAGAGTGGTACCCAGAGCGCTATATAAATGCCGAATAAAACAAGGCTCTCTAAAAGCTTTGAAGAAGCAAAAGAAAGTCAGACTTCCACTTCCTCTTGAGTTGGGAAAGTTTCTTCTACTATTTCTGGGGTGAAGCTTTTAGTAGAAACCTTAAAATATTTTTTAAGAAGAGAAATATGAAATTTAGGATTCATCTTCCATGAGTTAGGTAATTTCAACTGATATACCACAGGAGATATTACTTTTCAATTGGAAAAGGGCCTACAAAATGTAGATCTTAATTTTCCTGAACTCTATTTAAATTGAAGATTCTTGGTTGATAACCATGCTCAATCTCCTACAACTAAAGTAGGTTCTTCTCTTCGATGCTTAGTAGCATAAAATTCATACCTTTCTTTGTTGTTTTTGAGGTTAGTTTCTATTTTGACCTTCCTCAGGTCTTCTAACATTCGTTATCCTTACCAATTTGGTTTCCGCCCTCTAATGGGCATTGAATCTGTCCTGTGTCCATGCTCAATGACCTGGCACTCATCCGTGACTAAGGAGGAGTTGCTGGGCTGATATTATTAGACCAGCTAGATCTGGCGCAGGTAGGTACTGCCACCCAGCTTCAGAGATGCCTCGGAGCCATCAGAACCTGGATGAACGACAGTTGGCTGAAGCTAAATGGGGACAAAATGGAAGTCTTGGTAGTTGGTCCCTTTTCTCCTCACACTGTCTGACTCTCTTTGGATTCCAGAGTTTTTGCCAACTTCTCTGGGCATCTTCCCTAAGCCAGTGAAAGTCGTTAAAGACCTATACTTTAAAATCATGGATACCTTGTCACCCGAGGCCCAGATTAGAGACACCTTAAACTAAAAAAGCTTAAAAAAGTGTGCACTTTCATTCTGGTTCAATATTATGCTCGGGTTGTAGCCAGTTCTATCTACAGCTTTATTAACCTTCCTTTGACGGCAGGGAACACAAGCCCAGGGGAGAAGGGGGGCACCGTCCTGGGGAGCTGGGAACTCGGAGGTGGAGGCCTAACACCGAGCACCGATCTCAGAACTGCAGCGAGATCCATAAGGGTGAACACCTATCAGAAAGAGAAGCAAATAGCACTTCCCTGCTGCAGCGGGCGCACAGGGCGGAGTTGCCACAGACCTCGTCAAGAGGTCTCAACTTAACCGGGGATGATCTGCCAGTCCAGGCCTAAGGGAGGGGCGACAATAAGGTCTGGTGGTACACCACCACCTGACAACAGTAGACCGATCTAAGCAGATAGGCACCCACACCTCACCCATCCAACACAAACAGGGTAATCACCTATTGCTATTGTCATTTGCTAGAATTATTACCTGCATTCCGAAGGGTGCGGCCGGTCAGCACCGTAAAGCCGCAGCAATGTGGCCGGGGTGCTATACAAGTACCTTCTAACAGAACATAAGATAACATTAATCATTGAAATGCCCTTTTGCTCGCACAACATGATAGACATCTTTTCTGCCTTTACATTTTACAGAATACTGCTGTCTGTTTGGTTACTGGAATCTAAAGCTATTCGTAGGTTTCAGAACATTGCCAGAAGCTTTATTGGCTTCCGGTAAAAGCACACATTCAATGCAAAACTCTTTGCTTGGTCCAGCGGGTTTTACATGGTCACGGTTGTCTAAGCCTTTAAGAGAAAGCTTCATGCTACTTTCCACAATGTTCGTTGCATTCTGAAAATGCTTCTCTTTTGACTGTTCCCAGGTTTTGCTTGTTTGATTGGCCCACTGTGTGGGGTGCTCCATCTCAGTTGCTGCCCACAAGCTTTGGAACTCACTTCCATTCCATCTGAGGACCATAAATGAGTGTTCTAAATTCAGTGTTCTAAATTCAAATCAGTCTTTACTACTAGTAGGACCTGACTTCCCTGATTTGTCTGACCTCCTGTTAGCGCCAAGATGCTTCTCAGTTTTCTAAATAACTTGTTTTGGCAATTTCCATTAACTCGGAGTTTGGGGGAACACCCATGGTGATAAACTATAAATAACTTTAAAGAAGATTTTCCCAAAGATTTATGAAGCTTATTATTTTAAGCAAACTCTGCAGTGTGTAAAAGTCTGAACCAATTTCTTTCCTGCTTCAGTGGCATAGTATCTGATATATGGTTCAAGAGTTTGATTTAGCTTTCAGTTTGAGGATGATATGCTGTGCAAAGTAAAAAAATAACCCCCAATTTTCTAAAAATTGTTTCCAGAATTGAGCAGTAAATTGCGGTCCCCTATCTTAAATAATGTCTAAAGGAATTCCATGTAATTCTACTCAATGTTATTGAAAAGTGAGCCAATTTTGGGGCTGAAGGTAGACTTCTTAAAGGGGTGAAATGTGCCATTTTTGAAATATAATCTACTCCCATCCAGATAACTGTAACCATTGCTTTTTCGAAGGCCAGAACAAAAATCTACACTGATTTTATCTCAAGGAGCTTTAGGAATGGAAATAGAATTCAATAAGCCATAGGGCCTCCCTCTCGATGTTTTACGTTGACCACAAGTTTGACATTCTGCCAAATAATCAATCACATCTAAAGACATATTTGGCCATTTAAACCAACAAAAAAAGTAGTTCTTTGATAGATTTTATCCCCGGAAGACCAATCAGAACAGAATTGTGTCCCCATGCTAAAACCTCTCTTCTTAAGGTTTGCAAAATGAAGATCTTCCCTTTGTTTCTAAGAAAATGTTGTGAATCAAACTCTGAACCCTCCTCCTTTAAATAGGTCTTTGCTTCCTCAGTTTGGGCATAGTCTAAGAGTTCTCAGCTAGAGATTGAGAGAATTCCTGGATCTCTAGTTGAGCTACTATTGATTCTGAATTTATTATGGGTTGTTCTAATAAACTGTAGTCTCCTTTCTCTGAGTAACACAATCTAGACAAGGCGTCAGCTTTTCTGTTAGAACTTCCAGGTCTAAATGTTATCTCATAATCAAATCTGGAAAAGAAAAGAGCCAATCTGATGTGTCTAGCTTCTTGACAATCAGCTTTCTTGAGATACACTAGATATCAGTGATTGGACCAGACTTCTATTTTTTCTCTTGCTCCCTCTAAATATTGTCTCCAGTGTAAGAAAGCATCCTTAATTGATAACAATTCTTTTTCAAAAATAGTATAATTCATTTCCAGAGATGTCAGTTTCCGAGAATGATAAGCTATAGCTTTTAAACAACTTTGTGAATCTCTTTGAGACAGAACTACTACAATAGCTTCATCTGAAGAATCTGCCTCCCCTATGAACTTTATAAAAGGGTCTGGTTGAGATAAAACTGGAGCTTGACAGAAATATTTTTCAAGACCTTCTTGTAGCATATTTCCCCAGAAGAAACATACATTTTTCTTTCTCAAAGAGGAGATTGGCGCTGTCAAACATGAAAAATCAGGAATAAATCTTCTACAGAAGTTTGCAAAGCCAATACATTTCTGAACCTCTTTTATGTTCTGGGAAAGTTCCAATCTAATATGGTCAATGCCTTCTTTGGATCCATCTCTACAAGACTGGGTCTAAGGATATAACCCAGGTATTCTACTCTTTGAAAGTACAACTCACACTTCTCCGTTTTGGCATACAGGCGATGAGTCCTTAACTTTTCTAGAACCTCCTTCACATGCTGAACATGTGATTCCATAGAAGATGAGAATATCAAAATATCATTTAGGTTATTCCACTTAAGTCTTGAAACAAATCAGTAATGAAATACTGAAATGCTGCTGGTGCATTGCAGAGCACAACAGGCATTACTAAGGATTCATAATGGCTATATTTACATTTATATTTAATATCTACATATTTACAT
>JASDQV010095354.1:0-13913 GCA_030180145.1 Desmognathus organi
GTTGTAAGGCGCCATTTCAATGGCCTTAACAACTTGTTCCCTTCTGTGCGGGCTCCCGCCCCTGTTTGGGATTTGAATGTCGTACTCTCCAGTCTTGAATAAAGAGGCACCACGCACTCACTTGTAAAGTAAGTTTTTGTGAAAAAAGTTATACAAATAGGTAAGTCGGGAGCAGACGGCCTAAAGAACCACCAGGAAGTGGTATGTGACAACTGCAATATAAAGATATGCCCAATGTTTGGGTATAAAATAAGCCAATGCTCACCTAACTATCACAAAAGGATATATCTCCTAATAGTTATGATTTCTTTGAAAACAGTGTGTAGGTAATGTAAGAACAAAGTAATTGTGTGTTTAGATCGAATGGTTATAATACATAAAGTTTTATTTATCACATGTTGTAGCTTCACATGTATATATTTCTCCTCTCATTGTCTTCCCATTTTTTACATGCAATTACAGACAGTAACATAGGCTTGAATGCATGACAATTGTTTCGAGCTTGTGCTCTGCATCAGATGCACGCCTAGATGTAATGTTTAAATCTTCACAGATTATCCTGATACAATTACACAAAAAAAGGATACGTTTAACAAAATGAATAAAAGAAAACACAAAAGAATTTTTGGTTACTACTTGAAAAAAATGCATACTAAAATACATCGTCATATTCACTAATGTAAAACTGAACTGACCTGCTAATGGCTGTGTAATATGTAACTGAAAATGGAAGTATAAGAACACATAAGTAAGAACACAGTGTAGTCACATTGTGTGATTAATGTTATAACTACCTGTCTTAAAACTAACCTGCAGAGTTGTTGGGAATGGTGTTCACAAAAAATAATAAACTCCTTGGCAATGTTCTTCACTAAAAGTACACAAAGACCTCTGTTATATAATGCACTGTGGATTTACACTGGTGTTGTTAGTTTCTAAAAATATATATTCAGTGGTGCTTACCTAACTCAGTAGTTGAAAAACGCCAAGTGTAGGTATCTGAGCCAGTCTCTAATGGCAAAAAAGAATTTAAACGTAACAGTCAGTTTCATGATGTTACAGTGCCGCTGAGACTCTCACTAAAAATGATAATGCTATTACGTGCTTACCAGAAATCTCTCTAACTGGAGTCAACAAACAACCTGGCAGTTCCAAACCGTACGTTGTACTGCCGCGCCCTTCTGCTCCGTAGTTAAGAGTTAGAAGCCCGCCCACTGCTGGTCACGTGATCATGTTTTTTTGCGCGTAACCTCACTCCATGGACAGCGTTAAGTGGGAGAATTACACTACGCTGTAATCGTAACCAATAATGGGTATAGGTAGCTGAATGTTTACGAATTCATGTTTCTGGCAACATAGTTGCAAAAGTGTTGCAAAATGTGATTCTCCTGTCACCTTGATCACAAACGCTAATCCTGTTGTATTACACGGGTCACACCAGGTGCAACCTGATGAGACGGAAATTAATGTATGGTCACAGTAAGCCGAACAAATTAAAAAATAAATAAACGCGAAATGAAAAAATATTGAAAACATAATAGCCCTAGTAAGTTCGTGACATTTCCTGTCATCATGACACCACAGCAACAGGTATTTCTCATGTAATCCCACTGTTGGGTTCAATGATATATACATTGTCAAAATTGACAGTCATATATTGTATTACAAGTTTCACACCAGGAACAGCCTGATGAAACGCAAATTCATATCTAGTCACAGTACACAGAGCAAATTAAAAGCAATAAAAACGTAATGAAAAGGATATTGAAAATATAGTGACCCTCGTGAATTCGTAACATTTTCTGTCATCATAACACCACAACAGCAGGTACTACTCATATAAGTAACGTTAGATTCATTACTATATACATTATCAACAGAAACGGTCATATTGTACTGTGAAGAAATCAAACAATTCGAATCATGACCAATGTAATGCAAGTCGTACAATGAATTCAAGCAAAAAAGTAACATATAGAGATAACATAGAAAACAGTGGCAATTAAAACTAAAACCATGTAATCATCTAATATCCATTATTCCTCCTTTTAAATACAAACAACATATAAATGAAAACTGTAAATCAGTAGTTTGAAAAAGTGTGGTACACCCAAGATGACTTACAATATCAGTGAAAGACTATAAAAAAGGTACTAGAGAGTACTGTTCATTCAAACCTAAAGGACTAAGTGTTTTTAAGAAGAAAATCCAGAATTTTTCTCTCTGATCCAACAATCTTTGACGGTTGCCTCCTCTCACTAATTGGGGGATTTTTTCAAGCACACAAAATCTTAATTGAGCGACATTATGATTACATTCAGCAAAATGTTTCGCGACTGGTGATTTGAGTTTCTTTCTTCGTATGTCTGATTTGTGTTCATTCATTCTCTCTCTAACTGTACGTGTGGTCTGTCCTACATATAGCTTGCCACAAGGGCATTTTATAGTATACACTAACCAGTCTGAAATACAAGTAGCATAATGGTGAAATTTGATTATCTTACCACTAGAGGGATGTGAAAGGGTCATACCTCGTATTATGTTATTGCAATTACCACATGATAAACATGGGAATGTGCCTGCAGTCTGTTTAGATAATCTGGTTTGAAGGTCCACTTGTATTTTCTCATCTGCTTTAATTAACAGTTCCTTAAGATTCTTAGAACGACGATAAGCAAATCTCGGAAAAGGTAATAGACTCAAATGTTTATCTTGTTGTAAAATATGCCAGTGGCGCTTGATTATACGTTTCAGAGCCCCAGATTTGGGGCCATAAGTAGTCACAAAAGTAAGAGTGTCTGTTGGTACCGTTACTGGTTTTATAGGGTGTAGTAGAGCTTGCCTAGTAATCATCTGGATCTTAGTCACTGATCGGTCTAATACAGATTGGGAATACCCCCTTGTTTTAAATTTTTGGAGCATATACTGTTGTGATCCAACTAAGTCAGTAGGTAGTGAACAAATCTTTTTTATACGTAATAGTTGTGAGTATGGCAAAGACTGTAAAAGAGCTGGATTGTGAAATGAATATGCTGGTACCAAAGAGTTCCTATCCGTTGATTTGGTATACAACGAGAAACAAAATTTACTATCAACTAGACGTACAGTGGTGTCGAGAAAATGTACCGAATCCCTGGAGTAACTCGAGGTAAATTTGATGGTGGTGTGAATTGTGTTAGCCCACGTTAGAAATTCTCGCAACTGTTCAACAGTTCCTGTCCATAGTATAAATAGGTCATCAATATATCTCATAAGACAAAGTATGTATGGAGACCACTCAGGATGTTGTAACATTCTTTTGTCAATCTGATACATAAAGACATTCGCGTAATTTGGTGCCATGTTGGCGCCCATCGATGTTCCCTTAATTTGCGAGTAAAAAGTACTCTGAAATCTAAAGTAGGCGTTATATAATATAGTGCCAAGTGTCAAAATCGTAAATTCAGTATGGAAATCAAGATTAGGTTCATCTTCCAACATGGTGCGTATTGCACCAAGGCCTTCATCATGAGGTATGTTAGTATATAAGGATGTAACATCCATTGTCACCAGAATCATACTCTCTGGTAATGCCTGTAGATCCTCTAATTTGTTAATAAATTCAGTTGTGTCTTTAATATATGTTACCTGTTTTAACACGTACGGTTTAAGACACTGATCCACGTAAGTAGCTGCTTTAGCAAATACTGAATCAATATTGGCCACTATAGGTCGAAATGGTGGATTGGTACTGGATTTGTGTATTTTAGGTAGTCCATAAAGGACAGGTGTCACAGGGTGCTCCGTCCATAAATACTGGAATGTTTTTTCAGTAATCCAATTGTTACGTGTTGCCATTTCCAAGATGCCTTTCCATGTCACTTGAATTGTAGGTAGAGGATCGGTAGTCAAAATCTGATAGGTGTCAGTATCAGATAAATGTTCAAGTATTGCTTGATGATAGTAAGTGCGGTCCATGACCACTAGTGCTCCACCTTTGTCAGCAGGTTTAAGAATCAAAGATCTGTCTCTCTGTAACGATCGGATCGTTTGCCAGTCTGCACGAGTCATGTTGTTAGTCCTAGGTTTTGCCGTAAACTGAAGTTTGGCAACATCACGTTGTACTAATCTCTCAAATATGTCAACAGGCAAGTTAGTTTGAGTAGGGTAGAATTTACTCGTGGGAGAAAATTCACGGTACGGACATATTGATGGTTGCACAACGGGTGGGTTTGATGAAAAAAAGGCTCGAAGATTGAGTTTCCTTATGAATTTAAACATATCTACCTCAATATGAAATGCTCTGTTCTGAGATGTTGGGACAAATGAAAGACCCTTTTGGAGTGTTCGAATGGTGGTCTGGGATAGAGTAGTTTTGGAGATGTTGATCACTAACGAGTCTGTTTCTGTAATCTCGTGGTCACCCTCCCCTGTTCGACTTTTTCTTTTTCCTTTGTTCCCACGCCTTGTTTTGCAATAGTAAGTTCTAAAAAAGGCTGGACTGAGGTAGAGGTAGTAGGAATTGAATTTTCAACTGACTCGATATGTAAAGAGTCAGAACTTGTTGTTGAGGTGTCAGAGGTTGTTTTAGCAGTTGTCTGTTTAGACATAAACCTTTGTTTGCGGTGATCAGCCGATTCCTCTAAGAATGTATAGACCCTGTCAAACTGGTAGTCATATGTGTCTCTCCGGAATTTGCGGAGTTTTGTCTGCAATAATTCTTGTTGATAAGTGTCAATAAGCTGTTGTGTTTGTTGGAGTAAAGTCTCCCACTCCTCAGGATTAACAGTAGATTGAAGATTTGTCTCAATTTCAACAATTTTAGTGTCCAAAGACCCCAAGTCTTCTTCTAATTGTGAGATAGTTAGAAGAATTAAATCAAGTGATGCTTTATTAAGTACTCTTTCCCACTTAATAACGAAATTCTTGTTATTAGCACACAGTCTTGGACGTAATAAAATTCTCATACCCCTAGGGATTCTTTGTACTTGATAGTAGTGTGCTAACGTGCGTGCATGCATAGACTGGTTAGTGTGTCGTCTTCGAAAAAATTGATATTGTTTAGGTGTAGTTGAGGTCTTGATTTCAGGAAAATCTTTGTATTTACTTCTAATATTCGCTAAGATTTCACTCGCCTGTTCCGTAGAAAAGGCTAATGTTTCTGCACATTTAGTAGTAGATGCAGCAATGTCTTCAAAGGACATGCTCGACGGTAGGTTGGTGCAGTGGTGAACTGTGGTCCAAGAAAGAATAAACAAAAAAGAGTAAAGGGGCACCACGCACTCACTTGTAGAACAAGTTTTTAAAGAGTTATACAAATAAGTAAGTCGGGAGCAGAAGGCCTAAGAAACCACCTGGAAGTGGTATATGACAACTACAGTATAAAGATATGCCCAATGTTTGGGCATAAAAATGACCAATGCTCACCTAACTATCACAAAAGGATATATCTCCTAATGGTTATAATTTCTTTGAAAATAATGTAAGTAATGTAAGAACAGAGTAGATGTATGTTAAATCAGATAGTTATAATGCATAGAATTTTATTTATCACATGTTGTAGCTTCACATGTATATATATTTTCTCTCATTGCTTTCCCATTTTTTACATGCAATTACAGACAGTAACATAGGCTTGAATGCATGACAATTGTTTCGAGCTGGTGCTCTGCATCAGATGCACGCCTAGGTATAATGTTTAAATTTTCACAGATTATCCTGATACAATTCCACAAAAAAGGATACGTATAGCAAAGTGAATAAAAAGAAACACAAGAAAAATGTGATTACAACTTAATAAAATGCATACTCAAATACATCGTCATATTCACTAGTATAAAACTGAACTAACCTGCTAATGACTGTGTAATGTGTAACTGAAAATGGGAATATAAGAACTCATAAGTAAGGACACAGAGTGATCACATGGTGTGATTAATGTTGTAAATACCTGTCTTAAAACTAACCTGCAAAGTTGTTGGGAATTGTGTTCACAAAAGTAGTAAACTCCTTGGCAATGTTCTTCTCTGAATGCACACAAAGACCTCTGTTATTACATGCACTGTGAATTTAAACTGGTGTTGTGAGTTTCTGAAAATGTGTATTCAGTAATGCTTACCTAACTCGTTAGTTGTAAAGAACGCCAAGTATGGTCAACTGAGCCAGTCTCTAATGGCAAAAGAGAATTTCAAAGTAACAGTCAATTTCGTGATGTTACAGTAACGCTGGGTCTCTCAATTAGATGGTAGTGATATTATGTGCTTACCAGAAATCTCTTTGACTGAAGTCACAAGCAGCCTAGCGGTTCAGAGCCGTTCGTTGTGCTGCCGCGCCCTTCGGCTTCGTAGCTAAAAGCTTAAGACCCGCCCACTGCAGGTCACGTGATCACGTTTTTTTGTGTGCGTAACCTCACTCCATGAGCAACGTTGAATGGGTAAATCACGCTGCGTTGTAATCGTAGCCAATGGTAAATGTAGAGAGCTGAATGTTTATGAATTCAGGTTTCTGACAACATAGTTACAAATGTGTGGCAAAGTGTAAAACTCCTGTCACCTTATTCGTAAATACTAATCATGGTGTATTGCAAAAGTCACGCTAAGAACAACCTGATGAAACACAAATTGATATATAGTCACAGTAAACAGAACAAATTAAGAGCAATAAATGCGTAGTGAAAAAATGATGAGAACATAATAGCCCTCGTAAATTCGTGACATTTTGTGTCATCATAACGTCACAACAGGTACTTCTCATGTAACCCTAATGTTGGATTCATTACTAAATACATTGTAAACAGTAACAGTCATATTGTACTGTGGGGAAATAAAGCAGTTCGAAACATGACAATTGTAATTCAAGCAATACAATGAACTCAAACAAGAAATAACATAACAAAATAAAAAAAATTTAACATAAAAAACATATAGAACATAAAAAACGGTGGCAACTAAAAGCTAAAGCCACATAATCATCTAATGTCCAATGTTCCTCATTCTAAATGCAAACAACACACCAAAAGTGTAAAAGTTAGTGTTTAAAAAAACTGTAAATTAATAATTTGAAGAAGTTCGGTGCACACATTATGACTAACAATATCAATGGAAGACTATAAGAAAGGTACTAATGAATACTGTTCATTCAAACCTAACGGGCTAAGTGTTTTCAAAAAGAAAATCCAGAATTTTTCTCTCTGATCCAACAATCTTTGGCGGTTGCCTCCTCTCACTAATTGAGGAATTTTTTCAAGCACACAAAATCTTAATTGGGCAACATTGTGATTACATTCAGCAAAATGTTTCGCAACTGGTGATTTGAGTTTTTTTCTTCGTATGTCCGATTTGTGTTCGTTCATTCTCTCTCTAACTGTACGTGTAGTCTGTCCTACATATAGCTTGCCACAAGGGCATTTTATAGTATACACTAACCAGTCTGAAATACAGGTTGCATAATGGTGAAATTTGATTATCTTACCACTACAGGGGTGTGAAAGGGTCATACCTCGTATTATGTTGTTACAATTTCCACATGATAAACATGGAAATGTGCCTGCAGTCTGTTTGGATAATCTGGTTTGAAGGTCCACTTGTATTTTCTCATCTGCTTTAATTAACAGTTCCTTAAAGTTCTTAGAACGACGATAAGCAAATCTCGGAAAAGGTAATAGACTCAAGTGTTTATCTTGTTGTAGAATGTGCCAATGGCGCTTGATTATGCGTTTCAACGCCCCAGATTTGGGGCCATAAGTAGTCACAAAAGTAAGGGTGTCTGTGGGTACCGTTGCAGGTTTTGTAGGATGTAATAAAGCTTGCCTAGTAATCATCTGGATCTTATTCACTGATCGATCTAATACAGACTGGGAATACCCCCTTGTTTTGAACTTTTGAAGCATATATTGTTGTGACCCTACTAAGTCAGTAGGTAGTGAACAGATCTTTTTTATACGTAGTAGTTGTGAGTATGGCAAAGACTGTAAAAGAGCTGGATTGTGAAATGAATATGCTGGCACCAAAGAGTTCCTATCCGTTGATTTGGTATACAACGAGAAACAAAATTTGTTATCAACTAAGCTAACAGTAGTGTCGAGAAAATGTACCGAATCCCTGGAGTAGCTAGAGGTAAACTTGATGGTAGCATGAATTGTGTTAACCCATATTAAAAATTCTCGCAACTGTTCTACAGTTCCTGTCCATAGTATAAATAGGTCATCAATATATCTCATAAGACAAAGTATATGTAGAGACCACTCAGGATGTTGTAATAATCTTTGATCGATTTGATACATGAAGACATTCGCGTAATTTGGTGCCATGTTCGCGCCCATCGATGTTCCCTTAATTTGCGAGTAAAAGGTACTCTGAAATCTAAAGTAAGCGTTATATAGTATAGTTCCAAGTGTCAAAATCGTAAATTCAGTATGGAAATCAGGGTTAGGTTCATCTTCCAACATGGTACGTATGGCGCCAAGGCCTTCATCATGGGGTATGTTAGTATATAAGGATGTAACATCCATTGTCACCAAAATCATGCTCTCTGGTAATGTCTGTAAGTCCTCTAATTTGTTAATAAATTCAGTTGTATCTTTGATATATGTTACCTGTTTTAACACATAAGGTTTAAGACACTGATCAACATAGGTAGCCGCCTTAGCAAAAATTGAATCAATGTTAGCCACTATAGGTCGAAATGGTGGATTGGTACTGGATTTGTGTATTTTAGGTAGTCCATAAAGAACAGGTGTCACGGGGTGCTCTGTCCAAAGGTACTGGAATGTTTTCTCAGTAATCCAATTGTTGCGTGTTGCCATTTCCAAAATTCCTTTCCATGTCGCCTGAATTGTAGGTAAAGGGTCAGTAGTCAAAATCTGATAGGTATCAGTGTCAGATAAATGTTCAAGTATTGCTTGATGATAGTAAATACGGTCCATAACCACTAGGGCTCCGCCCTTGTCAGCAGGTTTAAGAATCAAGGATCTATCTTTCTGTAACGATCGGATCGTTTGCCAGTCTACACGAGTCATGTTGTTTGTCTTAGGTTTTGTCGTGAACTGAAGTTTGGCAACATCACGTTGTACTAGTTTCTCAAATATGTCAACAGGCAAGTTGGATTGAGAAGGGTAGAATTTACTCGTGGGAGTAAATTCACGGTATGGACATATTGATGGTTGCACAACAAGTGGGTTTGATGAAAAAAAGGCTCGGAGATTGAGTTTCCTTATAAATTTAAACATATCTAACTCAATGTGGAATGCTCTGTTCTGGGATGTTGGAACAAATGAAAGACCCTTTTGAAGTGTTCGAATAGTGGTCTGGGATAGGGTAGTTTTAGAAATGTTAATCACTAACGAGTCTGTTTCTGTAACCTCGTGGTCACCCTCCCCTGTTCGACTTTTTCTTTTTCCTTTGTTCCCACGCCTTGTTTTGCAATAGTAAGTTCTAAAAAAGGCTGGACTGAGGTAGAGGTAGTAGGAATTGAATTTTCAACTGACTCGATATGTAAAGAGTCAGAACTTGTTGTTGAGGTGTCAGAGGTTGTTTTAGCAGTTGTCTGTTTAGACATAAACCTTTGTTTGCGGTGATCAGCCGATTCCTCTAAGAATGTATAGACCCTGTCAAACTGGTAGTCATATGTGTCTCTCCGGAATTTGCGGAGTTTTGTCTGCAATAATTCTTGTTGATAAGTGTCAATAAGCTGTTGTGTTTGTTGGAGTAAAGTCTCCCACTCCTCAGGATTAACAGTAGATTGAAGATTTGTCTCAATTTCAACAATTTTAGTGTCCAAAGACCCCAAGTCTTCTTCTAATTGTGAGATAGTTAGAAGAATTAAATCAAGTGATGCTTTATTAAGTACTCTTTCCCACTTAATAACGAAATTCTTGTTATTAGCACACAGTCTTGGACGTAATAAAATTCTCATACCCCTAGGGATTCTTTGTACTTGATAGTAGTGTGCTAACGTGCGTGCATGCATAGACTGGTTAGTGTGTCGTCTTCGAAAAAATTGATATTGTTTAGGTGTAGTTGAGGTCTTGATTTCAGGAAAATCTTTGTATTTACTTCTAATATTCGCTAAGATTTCACTCGCCTGTTCCGTAGAAAAGGCTAATGTTTCTGCACATTTAGTAGTAGATGCAGCAATGTCTTCAAAGGACATGCTCGACGGTAGGTTGGTGCAGTGGTGAACTGTGGTCCAAGAAAGAATAAACAAAAAAGAGTAAAGGGGCACCACGCACTCACTTGTAGAACAAGTTTTTAAAGAGTTATACAAATAAGTAAGTCGGGAGCAGAAGGCCTAAGAAACCACCTGGAAGTGGTATATGACAACTACAGTATAAAGATATGCCCAATGTTTGGGCATAAAAATGACCAATGCTCACCTAACTATCACAAAAGGATATATCTCCTAATGGTTATAATTTCTTTGAAAATAATGTAAGTAATGTAAGAACAGAGTAGATGTATGTTAAATCAGATAGTTATAATGCATAGAATTTTATTTATCACATGTTGTAGCTTCACATGTATATATATTTTCTCTCATTGCTTTCCCATTTTTTACATGCAATTACAGACAGTAACATAGGCTTGAATGCATGACAATTGTTTCGAGCTGGTGCTCTGCATCAGATGCACGCCTAGGTATAATGTTTAAATTTTCACAGATTATCCTGATACAATTCCACAAAAAAGGATACGTATAGCAAAGTGAATAAAAAGAAACACAAGAAAAATGTGATTACAACTTAATAAAATGCATACTCAAATACATCGTCATATTCACTAGTATAAAACTGAACTAACCTGCTAATGACTGTGTAATGTGTAACTGAAAATGGGAATATAAGAACTCATAAGTAAGGACACAGAGTGATCACATGGTGTGATTAATGTTGTAAATACCTGTCTTAAAACTAACCTGCAAAGTTGTTGGGAATTGTGTTCACAAAAGTAGTAAACTCCTTGGCAATGTTCTTCTCTGAATGCACACAAAGACCTCTGTTATTACATGCACTGTGAATTTAAACTGGTGTTGTGAGTTTCTGAAAATGTGTATTCAGTAATGCTTACCTAACTCGTTAGTTGTAAAGAACGCCAAGTATGGTCAACTGAGCCAGTCTCTAATGGCAAAAGAGAATTTCAAAGTAACAGTCAATTTCGTGATGTTACAGTAACGCTGGGTCTCTCAATTAGATGGTAGTGATATTATGTGCTTACCAGAAATCTCTTTGACTGAAGTCACAAGCAGCCTAGCGGTTCAGAGCCGTTCGTTGTGCTGCCGCGCCCTTCGGCTTCGTAGCTAAAAGCTTAAGACCCGCCCACTGCAGGTCACGTGATCACGTTTTTTTGTGTGCGTAACCTCACTCCATGAGCAACGTTGAATGGGTAAATCACGCTGCGTTGTAATCGTAGCCAATGGTAAATGTAGAGAGCTGAATGTTTATGAATTCAGGTTTCTGACAACATAGTTACAAATGTGTGGCAAAGTGTAAAACTCCTGTCACCTTATTCGTAAATACTAATCATGGTGTATTGCAAAAGTCACGCTAAGAACAACCTGATGAAACACAAATTGATATATAGTCACAGTAAACAGAACAAATTAAGAGCAATAAATGCGTAGTGAAAAAATGATGAGAACATAATAGCCCTCGTAAATTCGTGACATTTTGTGTCATCATAACGTCACAACAGGTACTTCTCATGTAACCCTAATGTTGGATTCATTACTAAATACATTGTAAACAGTAACAGTCATATTGTACTGTGGGGAAATAAAGCAGTTCGAAACATGACAATTGTAATTCAAGCAATACAATGAACTCAAACAAGAAATAACATAACAAAATAAAAAAAATTTAACATAAAAAACATATAGAACATAAAAAACGGTGGCAACTAAAAGCTAAAGCCACATAATCATCTAATGTCCAATGTTCCTCATTCTAAATGCAAACAACACACCAAAAGTGTAAAAGTTAGTGTTTAAAAAAACTGTAAATTAATAATTTGAAGAAGTTCGGTGCACACATTATGACTAACAATATCAATGGAAGACTATAAGAAAGGTACTAATGAATACTGTTCATTCAAACCTAACGGGCTAAGTGTTTTCAAAAAGAAAATCCAGAATTTTTCTCTCTGATCCAACAATCTTTGGCGGTTGCCTCCTCTCACTAATTGAGGAATTTTTTCAAGCACACAAAATCTTAATTGGGCAACATTGTGATTACATTCAGCAAAATGTTTCGCAACTGGTGATTTGAGTTTTTTTCTTCGTATGTCCGATTTGTGTTCGTTCATTCTCTCTCTAACTGTACGTGTAGTCTGTCCTACATATAGCTTGCCACAAGGGCATTTTATAGTATACACTAACCAGTCTGAAATACAGGTTGCATAATGGTGAAATTTGATTATCTTACCACTACAGGGGTGTGAAAGGGTCATACCTCGTATTATGTTGTTACAATTTCCACATGATAAACATGGAAATGTGCCTGCAGTCTGTTTGGATAATCTGGTTTGAAGGTCCACTTGTATTTTCTCATCTGCTTTAATTAACAGTTCCTTAAAGTTCTTAGAACGACGATAAGCAAATCTCGGAAAAGGTAATAGACTCAAGTGTTTATCTTGTTGTAGAATGTGCCAATGGCGCTTGATTATGCGTTTCAACGCCCCAGATTTGGGGCCATAAGTAGTCACAAAAGTAAGGGTGTCTGTGGGTACCGTTGCAGGTTTTGTAGGATGTAATAAAGCTTGCCTAGTAATCATCTGGATCTTATTCACTGATCGATCTAATACAGACTGGGAATACCCCCTTGTTTTGAACTTTTGAAGCATATATTGTTGTGACCCTACTAAGTCAGTAGGTAGTGAACAGATCTTTTTTATACGTAGTAGTTGTGAGTATGGCAAAGACTGTAAAAGAGCTGGATTGTGAAATGAATATGCTGGCACCAAAGAGTTCCTATCCGTTGATTTGGTATACAACGAGAAACAAAATTTGTTATCAACTAAGCGTACAGTAGTGTCGAGAAAATGTACCGAGTCCCTTGAGTAGCTAGAGGTAAACTTGATGGTAGCATGAATTGTGTTAACCCATATTAAAAATTCTCGCAGCTGTTCGACAGTTCCTGTCCATAGTATAAATAGGTCATCAATATATCTCATAAGGCAAAGTATATATCGAGACCACTCTGGATGTTGTAGTATTCTTTGGTCGATTTGATACATGAAGACATTCGCATAGTTTGGTGCCATGTTCGCGCCCATCGATGTTCCCTTGATTTGCGAGTAAAAAGTACTCTGAAATCTAAAATAGGCATTATATAGTATAGTACCAAGAGTCAGAATCGTAAATTCAGTATGGAAGTCAAGGTTAGGTTCATTTTCCAACATGGTACGTATAGCACCAAGGCCTTCATCATGGGGTATATTGGTATATAAGGATGTAACATCCATTGTTACCAAAATCATACACTCTGGTAATGTCTGTAAATTCTCCAATTTGTTGATAAATTCAGTTGTGTCTTTGATATATGTTACCTGTTTTAACACATACGGTTTAAGACACTGATCAACGTAAGTAGCCGCTTTAGCAAAAACTGAATCAATGTTAGCCACTATGGGTCGAAATGGTGGATTGGTACTGGATTTGTGTATTTTAGGCAGTCCATAAAGGACAGGTGTCACAGGATACTCAGTCCAAAGATACTGGAATGTTTTCTCAGTAATCCAATTGTTGCGTGTTGCCATTTCCAAAATTCCTTTCCATGTCGCTTGAATTGTAGGTAAGGGGTCAGTAGTCAAAATCTGATAGGTATCAGTGTCAGATAGGTGTTCAAGTATTGCTTGATGATAGTAAGTGCGGTCCATAACCACTAGGGCTCCGCCCTTATCAGCAGGTTTGAGAATCAAAGATCTGTCTTTCTGTAATAATCG
>JASDQV010106407.1:0-13506 GCA_030180145.1 Desmognathus organi
GCAATGGCTCACACAGTGCACCACTCGATCAGCCACTCGTCAATTACGCCACTCCTCTCGGCACACAACGTAACTCCCCATTTCTCACAGCTTCCGCAGGTGCATCACTTAAGGATGCATCTATGCAACAAACATGCCTTAATGTATATCTAAATATACTTATATCTAAATGTAAGAGAATTTACCCATCATTTTTATTTCAATTTTTCCCAAGCAGAACCAATTCTCAAATTTATACTGAACCAAAAAGCCTAAACAAAATTCTGCCAGTAAGCGAGGGTGTATATTCAATAAACTTGCCATAATTCTTTAAAGCAGAGATTTGTGACAATAGCAAAATTGGGACAAAGTATTTTAGTAATAAATAAGCAGTATTTGGAGTTCACCTTTCTCACAGCACTCTGTAGATCTAGTTCTAATCTAATCCTTGAATTCTGCCTTGTTCATTTCTTGTTTTTGCCTATTGAATTGTTTACAAATCTTTTCGAATTGCCTTTCCACTGTGTCTATTATTTTGCCAAGTTTTCAGAGGGATGAGGTGTGCGAAGTACCCTTTTGTTTGTGCCGCTGTAATATGCGTGTGTGTGCGTGTCGGGAGACACACGTGGCTGTGAAGACAGTCATCTGGTATGAGTGTGCTCTTATTTTTTTTTCTCGCCAGCTAGGGGCCAAATGGACCCCTAGGCTGGGCGTGTGTATGTGTAGCATAGGGGGTAAGGTGCTCCCTTGGGTGCCCCTAGTCGCTACTGGGGTCTAGAGTGACCCCTAGCCAGCATGGTAAGGTGGGTAGGGTCCCTGGGAGGGCCCCATTGTTTCCTTAGGAGTCTGGAACTTCCTGCCCTATGCTCAGCTAGTGAGCATAGGTGGCCCCCTCCCATGCACCCCCATCCCTTGCGCGACCCTTCACAGCTAGGATTAGCTCAGGGTGTGTGTGGGAGCACGTTTACTGTTAACCGCATGAGAAATGCTCCAGCGCGTGTGTTTTGACCATGTTTGAACGTGTGAACAAGTTCTCCCCATGTTTAACATGGGAGCCTCTAACCGCGGTGTTCGAGGCTCCCATGGGCCCATGTTATTCAATGGGCGGTTTTGTGCGCTCGAGGCTACCGTGTAACCGCGAGCGCCCAAAATTAGTTTTCTATTAAAAATCACAGTTAATTCATAACGCTGTTATGATTTAACTGCGGTTGCACGGAAAAGTGCGTCCGGCTCCCCTGGGTGGGTTAGCTCGGAACCAATGCACGATTCCGTGTTTGGGGACCCTTCTGAGTGTGTCCCCCTTTCTAGAAGTCGCCACGTGGCTCGCTTCTAAAATTGGGTCTACACTGCAGAATGGAGTCAGGGGTTGCCAAACCGGTTGCCCAGGCCTGGGAACACGTGTTTGCAACCCCCTCAGGGTTTGCCACTGTCCTGGAGCAGCCAAATGGCCTGCTCCTAGATAGCCTCATCTCCTCCCGGTGGGGGTAGATGGGCGCGCAAAGTCTTGTGCTTCCTCTGGGTGGATGTCACACCCAGTAGGAAGGTTAGGGGGATCCCTTGATGTCTCAGTCTCCCCTCCTCCTCCTCAGTAGAAGCCCCTTCCAGGCTCCTGTGGTGCCTGGAATGCAGCTGACACCCTGCTCCCTTTGTCCAGCCGGTCAAAGGGGTGTTGGGAGTCCCTTTTGTGTGAGAGCTGCCAGGTGTGGATTCTTCCACCCTGGGCCCTCTCACTCCAGCCGGCAGCAGACAAATTGTCTGGTGGCCGGGGATCTACCATCTAGGGGTGAAACACCCCCCTGGATAGGTAGATTTGTAGTTTGCCCCAGCTGAAGCTTCCCGCCAGAGCTGGGGGTGGTATTTTAGTAGGGGAGCGTGGCTCACTCTCTCTCTCTCTCTGTTCTAACCTCTGAGTGCTCACACGTTGTGAGATCACTGCAGAGGTGTACCTACTGAGAAAGACGGGCCTGAGGGAGTGCCTGGTCTATCGTGTCTAAGCCGCACCAGCTTAGCCTGGCCCAGCAGCAGCGCACTGGAGTACGGCTGCCTCGTCCTCTCGGAGCCATTGGAGTGGTGAGTCCCTGTTGCACCTGTCTGTGGTACCGGCCTTGTATTTGACTTTGACTATTCTACCTAACGTTTGCTGTGTATGATTGACCCACTAGAAACTAGACGCATTTTTATGTACCTGGTCTGTAACGGAACGACTCACCTTTTTGAAGTGTTGTGCTAAAGTAACCATTTCTGCTCTTAATGTATTTTACCTATTTTTGAGTAATAAACAAGTGTGCTTTTGAAAGATCCTGAGTCGATTGCTTTCTTTTTGTGGCATTTTTGGTGTCTTCACATAAGGGCGGACAATACTGCTTATTTAACACCCCTAGTTATCTCACAGGCCTCTCTGCACATTGCATGCCCAGGGCGCTGAACTAGGGGGTGCGTTTGTGCGAAAAGGGCAGGTTTGCTGCCCCCTGGCCCCGCTTTCGTCACATTTATTTTGGCCTATACACCATAAAATTGTTAAAAAATTCAGTACACTACTTATAATAATTGGAATATGATACAAAAATTAGATCTATAAATTAAAAACAGCACCATAAGGTTAAAAATGTAAGTAGCAAAAAGCAAGGAATATAGACCAACATGACACCGAAAAGCTTGGACACTTAAAATCTCTTCTGTAGAATTTATCAGATACAGGTCATTCAGATTACGGCGATCTACCATTAGTACTGAAACCATTTCACCACATGGAAACCAACCAACCAGGGACATTCCTTTATTATGCATTGCTCAGCTCGCCCATCACAGATTAATCTATGCGTCACTGGAGAAATCACACAAATTCAGCACAACCTTTGAGGGAAATGAAGAGACTGCCGCCCAGTGATTTAGAGAACCTTTGATGCTACTCCAAAGTGACCAGGAAGTGTAAGCAGTAAATGCATATCCCAAGGCAGGGGACGTCCACTTATACCTATCACATTTTAGTAATAGTAGTGCTTCAGATGGGCACGAGGCACCTGCAGGGGAACATTACATCTGTACTGCTGGATCCCAAACCCTATGTGGTCCATCAGTGGATATCCCACTATTGTCCTGAGGGGATATCATGAATTTGGTGCTGCTAAATTATGGTTATGTGTGTCAGCAACATCATCGCAGTAGAGGACAACCATCCCGGCATCGCTCACACCCCAGGGCTGTTGGAGTTTTGTGCCACCGGTATGGTGGCTAAACCTTACCAATTGCTCTCATAGTTTGACTTTTCCAAGTTGGTCTGCGCATTTTCCAGCTTTTTTTGCATGTGCCCCAACTTGCTTTCTAAAACCTGGATCTGACGTTTGAGGTTTACTACCTCTGCCTCATCCTGTAAGGGAAGATATGAAGAAAGGATTAATGACAAGAACAAAAAGCAAAGGAAGGGTGTGAAGGCAAAGAAATATCCATAACAAGAAGGTAAGATTTGTGTCTAAGGGGCCATCATACCAACATCCGTGAACTATGAAATGCCCATACATCAATAGGTACAGTGAATTCTATAATTGTGCCTAGTCGGCCCAACAAAATATAACACATGTCAACGATGCCATACAGACACATATAGTAAAGTAGTAAAGACATGTGCCAAAGAAAAAAACAACCATGATTCAAGTAACTCAGAAGTACAAAGCTTGCGCTAAGAAGTCAAGAAGAGTGTCCTAGCAAGACTTATTTTATGTATGTGACATAGTATGCAGCTGAGTGCATTACAGGAAACTATTGTTAAAGGGGCAACTCAAACATGAGGTGTTGTACATAGGACATTATGAATTGTGGGGTACAGTTGGAACAACAAACATGAGGTGCTGCATATAGCAGAATATGAGTTCTGGGATATGGTTAGTGGCAGCTGTTGGGAATCCCCTCAGATTCAGGGAACTGTGAGAACCCTGTCAAACACAGGGCAGCTGGTGGGAACTCTCATGGTAGCTATTGGGAACCCCCTCAAACACAGATCAGCTGTTGGGAACCCCCTCAAACCCAGTCTTCTTTCTTACTTTTCAACTCTGGCAGTCATAGTTCCTAACTTAACCCTTGATGAATTACAAAGGTGGCTACTAGCTGTTATATGGAAAGAGGACAGGCTCAATAAAAACATTCTATTGAGGGCCAAAGATAGTGGTGGTCTGGGGATGCCCCAATAGTCGTTTGTACTATATGACTGCCCAATTATGCCTTATAGCTGAATGTATTCAATCCCCCAAGACAAACGTGGGTGATTATAGAAGGCACGGGGGAAACCTCTATCCTCTCTGCTGTGGCTAAGGAAAACCCACATATATAAATCCCTCTATATTAACTCTGTCACTAACTATACTTTAAGAATCTGGGATACTGGATTTCATAAATATGGTCTTTTCTCAGATCTGGGCCTACTTAACCCTGTATTATTGGGAAACCCTGAATTCTCCCCTGGTGAACCTACCTTACAAGTGCTTTGACGCTTGAAGGAAGACAGACTTTCTTAAACTAGGCCATCTATTTGATTCTAGGTCATATGACAAATCCTTTATTGCATGCAAAATGGAGTTTTGGCTCTCTGAAACTGACAGATTTGCGTACCAACATATTCGCCATCTCTCAGATAAGCAGACAGCAACTCTAAGAAGACATAGGTCGAGCTCTATCTGATGATGCCTGGTTTTTATCTAGCAGAGTTTGAACAGGTCCTCAAACTGTAGTTCCCACAAAAAAACTGGGTATAAAATATTGACGAGATGCTACCTCGTGCCAGTTAGGCACCATGCAATGGACAATTTAAGATCAGCTAATTGTTGGAGGGGTTGTGGAAGCAAAGGCTCCCTATATCATACATTTTATGGTGGTCCTGCCTAACACTGATTTGTTTTGGGACAGGGTTCTCTATGCTACTGGGAAGAGGACCCACATTGATCTTGTTATTCTATTTGGTCTCCCATGTTGTTAGGATTCCGTCACGTCCGACTCGATTACTTGCAGCCCCATGGACCTTTAGGCAAAGATATAATTGGCAACCCAGATTGCAGCGTGGACTATGCCAGTATGGTAGCCCGGTTACGGGTAGAACCCCTATTGCAAGTTGGTTAATCAGAGTTACGTGTTATTGTTAATAATCTACTAGCAACATGGCCGCGCATAGTCTAGTCCACTTTCTATGCGCATGACACATTTCCTTATAAGGAAGAAGCGCAAGTCAGTACAGTGCTTGCTATCAACAAGCGGACTTCGACTTTGTTGCCCTTGCTTCATGGATGCTGACTTTGATTGCTGTGCTGGACTGATTTGACTTTCCCTTTGGTTTGCCCTTCTGTACCTTTGACTCTGTTTGTGCATATTTGATCTTTGGCTTTCCTTACGGACCTGCTTTTGTCTTGCCCTTCTGTCTCAGTACCTGATCCGACTGGTTAACCCGACCCTTGGCTTGTTCATGGTTTTGTCTTTGTCTTGCCCTCTGTCTTTGGTATCGGATTGTTTGGTATTTGGAAAACTTGCCTGTGTAACGGATTGCCTCTGCCTCTGGCCCTTACACTAGTGTACGCTACCTAAGAGTGTGCCCTGGGATTGTTTTCTCTTCCTATTATATACGGTCCTAACATTCTTCCATATAACAGAGAACAGTGTCTCTGTTCTCTCTCTCCAGTTGCACTCGGTAGGGTCTGCAGGGGGTTCTATTTGGTGAGCATATTTCCAAGTTGCAATCTTTAGTAATTGTATGCTAACAGACAGTGGGGTAATAATTTCTTCTGTTTTCTCTTGTATCTTTCAGGTGCAGACTGACAAGGTTCCACACTGGTCCTTGTGGCCCTCCTTTTTCTCCTTCTACTAGTCTTACTGGTGGAGGGGGTAAGAGGGAAGTCCAACTTTCATCATTTCCTTCTGACTCCTCAGAAGTCCAACACATGTAAGTATGTACACCTGTTGTCATCAGCCGTAGTGCTCTGATCACTTCCCTGCTGCTTATCTCCAAATTATGCATGGCATGCCTGAGGAGCTTTGCCATAACTCCTACTGTAGAACTTAGGAATCCACTGATGTGGGGTGCCCTCTGGATGGAACAATTCCAATGGACGAGGCTCAATCACTGGTCTACTTTTGTGGACATTTGGGCTCCATTTATTGACTTTATGAGCATGGAGGACCAAGACCTATTATGCCCGAAGAGGTTATGAGCTCTCCATATCAACTGTCTTTGGGGAAAAGTTGTTAGTAAAGTGGTGGTGTTTGTATGGTAACACTTACAGTGTTCTAAGTATTAATTACTCTCTGCTGCTGAATGTTATCAATGAAATAGTTTGAATACAAAACCTAAAAAATCATTTTTACAAATTCTACTGATATTTCCGCACATGACATAATTCTCTGTAATGCCATTTCTGATAACGTAAGGTCTTGGTGGCACCGGTTTCTGTTCCAGCCTATTCTGTTAGCGTGCACCAACATCTTTGTTTTTGGCATTTGATGACTGGAAATTTTGCAGAGAAGTGAGGACACCAATCTGATACAAATCGCTTCAATCTGAACAGGGCAGTGACAGTGCAAGGTGTCACAAAGGTACTAAAGCCCTTCCACCCCTGACCCTGAAGAGTGTTGAGTGTATAATGTCAAGCTGCCCAGGAAAAATTGGAGTGTTTGTTTCATGATGGCACCCAGGCCTGGAATACATAGAGTGTTTGGTGCGCGATGTCATGCTGTCCTGCAATATACGGTGTGTGTGATGTCACCCTGCCCTGGCATGCATGCAGTATTCAATATGTGAGATCAAACCCACCTGCATTCTGTGGAGTGTTGAGTGTGTGATGTCATCCTGTTCTGAATGCACAGGGAGCTGAGTGTGTGATGTCACCATGTCCTGGAATGCATCGTGTTTACTGTGAATATATGGAGTGTTAAATGTGATATAACCTTGTCCTGGCAGGCATGGAGTGCTCAGTGTGTGTCAACGCACTCACCTGTATTCTATGGAGTATTGAGTGTGTGCTGTCATCTTGTTCTGAAATTCAGAGTTTTGAGTGTGTGATGTCACCCTGTCCTAGAATTCGTGGGTTGTTCAGTGTGTGAGGTCACCCTTTCCTGGAATTCATAGGGTGCCGGGTGTGTGGTGTCATGCTGTCCTGAAATGCACAGAGAGCTGATGTTACCCTGTCCTAGAAGATATGGAATATGGAGTGTGGAATGTTACGTCTTCTGGGGCGGATTCACAAATCAGTTACGTGCTGCTTTAATTTTACATCTGGTGTAACTCCCATTGACAGCAATGGGACTTTGACCAGGTGTTTGTGAATCAGCCCCTCTGTGCTTGAATGCAGGGATTGTTCAGAGTGACGTCATTCTGTCCCGGAATGCATGAAATGCCGAGTGTGGGATGTCACCCTGTCCTGGATTGCCTATACTGTAGTGTTCAGTGTGTGATCGGATCCTGCTTTGGAATGCATGGACTGCAGAGTGTATTGGTTCCTAGACTGGCAGCTAGAGAAGAGTTGGTAGAGATTAACATATTCTGCCTAATTTTCATGCACAGCAAAAGTGGCAGGCCAGTGTTTATCAAAACTTCACACCCACAGATACAGGGATATTGATTGCCCCTCTCTTTACACTTCTCCAGCCATTCTGCTCACCTCATATCCTTGCTTGGCCCAAAGAACCAAAAACTCATCTCTGGCATCTTCAACACCATTCCTGCCACCACAGGAGATACAGGCTCCCATCTCTCACCCTGGCATAGGAATGGAGGACCCCAAGCACTCACTCTCCCCTTCCCAGGATGGGCATTGTGACATCATAATGACATCACAAGGCCCAGGAATTCATGGCTCTAATGAAATGTGAAGCCATGCTTTTCAAGTAAACCGACTTCTGCTGTACGCAAGCCACCTGCAATATGAAAATAATGTCTCATTTTTAAAGCTCCTGTATATTAAATTACCCCATTCACGGGAATTGATCACGGGATAGAGCGGGCAATTGCCCTCACCCAAGTATTGCCCCACATAATACCCAGGAAGCATACAATTGCAGTGTTATCGGTTGTACAGCTTTTCATCCGTCTCAGTTTAATTGATCAAATACTGCCAGTTTAAAAAAAATTAAAATTAGAACCTTTTTTCCTAAAATCTTCTTTCAGTAAAACTAAATTTTAAGAGTAACTGGCTTCCTTTCATTTATTTTACAATGCAACTTTTCTAGTTCCTTTTTAATATGCCTTGTTCCAGATTCATAATATATAGTAAATATTTTTTACTGGCAGTGCAATTTATTTACATTGCCCAGGAACACGTGTCTTCTGCTTTAAAGAAGTTAAGATCTTGGTGGTTTAAGCGCTTGCTGCAGAGAGAGAGAGAGAGAGAGAGACTTGTGTGCACTCAGCAGTAACACATGGCAATCTGTTGAGGAGCAAGCTCATCCAATCACCATCTAGACTAGAGGATTACCAAGGAAATGGCCAATAATATCATGTCTTTTGAGGTCTTCAGAGGATTCTTGCCTGAAACATTATAAAAAGGAGCCATTTAAAATTCTTAGTAGATGAACTTATCACAGTGCCCGTGGAGTCCTTGGAGGGTTCCATCTGTGACACCTTTCAGGGGTTTTATCACCCATGAACACCATTTATTGACCCCTGGATTCTCAGCTGCAATAGGAGCCATCCTCCAAGCATTGTTTAGCCCCAGGCAGCATTCTTCTAGCTGCAATGAATCCCTGGGAAAACCTAAGAGAATTCGCTCTCTTTCAGGGGTTTCCAATATGTGTGATTTTAAAATATATTGCCCTGTTCAAAAGCAGTATTTGTATAATAAATGTGATGTCATCAGGGTCAAAGGTCATGTGGCATCACACCAACGGTTGGAGGAGCAGTGTGACTTATTTAAAAAAAACTCTAGAAATTCAGGCAGCTATTCCAGAATAGTCTAATATGACTACTATAAATGGATTGGATTTCGACTTCCACTAAAGACCCATCAGGCTGCCTCAAAGTTGAGTGAGCAAAGTGTCACAGGACCTGATTATGAGTTGTGCTTTAAGTACTGAAACTTGAGGTAATACCAGTTTACAATGGCCCCGTTCGCATGTACAGGGATAAACCATGGACGTCCCTGGTTATACCAGGGTTAACCAAGGAGAAAATCCATGGACATCCATGGTTTATCCGTGTTTTTATTCGTGGTTTTCCATGGAAAACCATAGACGGTAAATGTCTCAGGGATAAACCATGGACAACCACGGTCTCAACAGGCCATGAAAACATTGACGTACATGGATGTGACTCGTGACTTAAACGAGGAAAACCACGGACATCCATGAATAGGTGAAACTGGCAGTTATTCAACATATTAAGAGTTCCAACCTGGTTGTGCATGGTTATCTTTGATCAATGCCTGGTCATCCATGGAGGTCTATGGTCATGCTGTCCATGTTATCATGGTTAGCTCTGATCCTTATCGATAAAGAACAAGCAGGGCGTCTGGCAGAATTATGGGTCTACCATGGTTGTTCATGCTTTTCAGTGGTCTGTACAAGGATATCCATAGATAACAATGGTTTATTCGATTAATTCCTTACCTGGTAAGGGTGTTCAACTCCTCAGTGCCAAGCCTTTTTTTGGCTGTTTGGTGGTGCTCCCAGTTAGAGGCCTGTAACTTTTTGATTGGCTTGGCCAATCACAGCCAATTCTCGTCTACTTTTCTTCCCACAAGATGGAAAATCTAATTACACCAAAAAATTGGAATTGCACATGGATGCTTTCTGAAATTTACAAGAACGTGTTAAAATTGTGTTTTTCCAGAAAATGCAAAAAAAGAAATGACTGGTTTTTCTTCTGTGCCTGGGGAGTTGTTTTCTCAACTTTCCTGAACAGGATTTCAATCAAAAATTCTGTGGTCATTTCAATAAAATTTCAATGCTGTTGTAACAAGTGGGCCATTTCTTCAATATTGCGTGCAGTGCACATGCCTTCACATTTTGGCTTAGGAAGGTGAGACAAAAAAAGTGCAATTCAAGTGACTCTTGATTCGTGAACAGCTGAGAAAATGGTGAAAAGAAGGGGTGGATTGTGTAGATTGACCAAATAATGGTTCCACAGCATTGATAGAAAATGAAATGTATTAAAAAATACAAAAATAAATTTGACAACATTTACGGCTAGAAGGCTTAGTATCTCTGCAAATGCAGTGCATCTCTACGAAGCCCTAACCCATGCTGTCATCGCAACATCCAATGTGTATTGGTTTTCAAGAAATGGCGACACCCTGAGGCAGCAAGTGCAGTGCGCTAACAGTTGACAGTGGAATATTAGAACCACCCTCGAGCCATTCTCACATGAAAATAGCAGATGAACAGTTTGTTCACCGTGACAATTCATACATGTCTATAAAGCAGACACGTACACGGGTGCAGGGATAGGTCACTACACGACCAAAACCGATTAGGGAATAGCAGTCCTACACTGCATTCAAAAAATTATTATTTTATAAAAGTAGCTTTTCCAAAATTGGTGTACAGTAGGGCATGAAAAAAGGTAGGGTAAATAACAGCCAGCCACATGGGGCACACCTCCAAAGATTCCCCATCTCCTCCTGAAAAAATAGGGACCCCACGTGTAGATACAGAAAAGTGACAGAGGCGGTGAGGACAGAACATAACACATGGTAATAATGTCAATTCACAGAGAACAGTTTGGGACATCAATTTTGTTTTTGAGCCGGGGAGCCCTTCTGTCAAGGAAACTGCTGCAAATTATACATGTGCTGAAAGAGGACATCCTGAGGTACGCAACGGTGGGTGGCTTACGTCAGTCGCACCAAGCTTACTACCCAGAGGTTTATGGAAGGTTGCTAAATTTACGTTTTTTTTGCCAAATTGGCTATAAAAAGGTGACCCAACGTGCCGTCATTAACACAGGGCACCTCACCGAGCGTACCCATAATCCCTAAGATGAAGTCAGTGCCACCTATGTGTGGTTGCACCTATGCCACGGGCAAGGTGAGGGCGCAAAATGAGAGTGGTATTGTTGAGCAGAGAACTCATTTTAGGGAAAAAACCTAGATGAGCATGCACATACTTCTTGACCATGAGGACATTGAACGTCAAGGAAACCCTCGCACATCCTACCTGTGCGAAAAGAGGATATCTGTAATGGTGACTGCGTTTAAGGCCCGGAAATCAATATAGCGGCGTAAATCGCCTGTCTTTTTTGCCAGAAAAAAAAGAGGGGCTCCTGCAGGAGACCCAGATGAACACTTAGCAGAGGGGCTAATTGTTCCTTCACACACACTCCTCGTCTGTTTCTGTAGCTAAAATTAGAATTGTATTTTAAGGTATACATATCAAAGTATATACCTGCACTCAGTTGAAATATTTGGAGGCAAGGACACTAGGAATCTGGGCGTCATAGATTGCTGTTTGCTGCATAGGAGTTGCTCTTTTTTTACACACCATGGTGGAACCCAGCCACAGAGGCGCTTTTGGATAACATACTGTATATATTTCATTGGGTGTTGGTATAGCATATCACCCACCTGTAGCTGACTCATAGTGATAGAGGAGCTAGGGTGAAGCAGAGGGGGATGTGGGTGAATCTCTCAATTGTAGTTTATCTCATACTAAGAAATTATTTTTCTCTACTCCAGGAGCAAGTAGTCACCAAGGTCAAACCCAAAAGAAAAGTCAAATGTGTATCAACTGCCATCCTACAGCAAGTGAAGGAGCGTCTGCCACAGAAACAGGCGGCATGCAAACTTTCAAATCCTACCTACTTATTTAGCGCACAAAAAATAAGGGTATAATCCAACCAATAGTGCATGAAAGATACTGGTTCCTCCAACTTGGGATTTCAAAGCAAACATAATTGTGAAAATAATATAGGACTTTTCATGTCACTTTTGGAACAACCGGAATACAAACATGCGGGTAGTGTTTTCACCGTGTGCTTACCTTTCTCTTGGCTTCTCTCGCTTTTCTTCTTCCATCTCCTGTCTCACTTTATAACTTTCTGTTTGTGTTCTCTTTTTCAAATGGTTTACTTTTTTTTTTCCAGCAATTACTTAATTTTTTTATTCATGGAAACCCATAGCCCATTTGTGATGTGCAACAGCCCTACTCCCATTTGGGGAAAAAAATGAGTTCTTTATATGTTTCTAATAAAATAATATTTCTACTTTTATTTCAGATAAAGTCATTACGGGCTTGGCAAATAGAGAGATGCAGCAAGGCCAACTGGGTACTACTCCCTGCCAGGGGACGGACTGTAATTCCTGTTGCCCCTGTACTGGGAGATTGTTTCTCATCTGGTTTCTTCTGCAAAGTTTTTAGCTTTTGAACTGTTGTGACTTGTTCCTGTCTAAAAATACTGACTTTGTTTTTTAATACTCCTAAAGAGTCAGAGATTTTTCGTAGTTCAGCTTCCATCACACCCCGTTCTCATGCTTGCTTTCAATCTGTCGGATTTCATTGAAGCCGAGGGATGCGATGAAAGTTGGACTTCCCTGTTACCCCTTCCAACAGTGATAAACTGAGGGCAAGGGAAAAAGGGGGTCTACCAAAGACCAATGTGGCACCTTGCCAGTCAACACCTATGGAGACAAAAACAACAAATGTAGGACAACAACCAGTGGTGGTACCACTTACCTTTGTGGCAAAGGATACAGTAAAAATTCAATCTGTAAATTACAATACTGCTGGTACAAAAAAACGAAAACTGTCTATGGTTGAACAGCGTATCACTGAAAAGGTAAATTGGCAGCAACTGATAATGGATTAATCGAAGGTTGGGTCAAAGAAACAAGACTCTGATAAAAGTAAGGTGGGGACCCAAACAACATTCCATATGTCGGAAGGGCATCTCGTGCGTCGAGAAATAGTGCCTGCTGCTTCTCCCGCCTATTGTTAACAGATTATTATTCCTTATTGCAATTTGAAAATTGTTTAATATCAAATGCTTTAACCTTTTTTTGGCATAATGATGTAATAAAGGTAATCTGACCGACTGACTATGGAGTGAGATTCTTACAAAGTTGTGTATGCCAGTTACTTGGTACTGCCTATAAAGCATTTAATCTGAAAAGTAAGGCAAATATGATGAGGTTTGAGATGAGGCATAAACGCAAGGTGGCGATGTTCCTTATAGGCAGTAGCCCGACTGGGTACCAGGTCTCTCCACAATGTGACATTTGAAGACTGTGATGTATGGTACTCTAGGCTATAATCTCTATCTACATCCACCATCACGTCACAGCCTGCATTACACTTCTATTCACTATCATGCCTCATTTCACTAATCGCAGTAGTAAAACTCTTATTAAGTGCACACATGCCAATCAGCATCAACATACATAATACAACACTGAACAAATGCAGGAGTACACGAACAAAGAAAAGAACTGAATGAAGTAGTACAACTCATACCCTTTGGTCTTGCTAGGCAATGGCACTCATTCTCATTAGGAGTCATGCAGATATCAGAAATCATGTGGAAAACAGCAGAGATCGATGAATCTGTGGGTCCGCACGATTACG
>JASDQV010117463.1:0-13497 GCA_030180145.1 Desmognathus organi
TGGGTCTTAAGCTGTGCATATTAATTTTAATTGCATTATTGGCCAGGCCCAGACTAGCCAGGCGGAATACAGGGAGAAGTCCCGGTGGGCTGGGGGTGGGTATATCCCAGTGTGCCCCAAAGGGAGTTTACCTGGGGGCCTGTGTGTGTCAGGGAAATCCCTACCCTGAATGGTTTGTAGTAGTAATGTTTATCAGCCTTCCTCTGGGGTGCTTGGGATTGCAACCACTGGCCATTGAAGTGAAAGCACAGGGTAATTGCTCACTGCTTCCCCAACAAACAGAACCCAAAGGTGCCTCACAATCTGTATGTATAGAAATAACAGAAGCAAATGCAAGTATGTAGAACTTGGAAGATCAGCCAGTGCCCCGCAGAGGCGTTGCTAGTGAAGGCTATAGCCCTGGGTCTCCAGGCTCTGCTTGACCTTTTTGCTTTTTCTTGATACTGCCTTTCCTTTCCTTGATTTAGCGCCCTGAAGGCCAGGCTTCAGTATGTATTTTTCCTTACACTTCGCCGATCTATTTTGTCTGTTCAGCGGTCCAAAGGCTAAGGGCACACATCGCTTTATGAAATTTTTAAATAAATAAATAAAGCCCTGGATGAAGACTCCGGGGCTGAGTATAATTGTTAGCTACTAGTCCCTGAGAATTATATGCAGGCCCAGGGTCTACATTCTAGTTGCTGCCACACGCATGTGGGAGAAAACACATTTTAACAGTTTGCTTTTTCATCTCCTTTCCAGGAGAGAGGGTTGAGATTTTAACCGGGTGTGTTTGTTTGAAAGCGCCAGGGTGTTATCCCCTGCACCACCCAACAAAAGGTTTGTTTTGTTTCTTCAGTTTCCTCATCTTTAGAAAGAATGGAAGCAAATGCTACCAATTACGGCCTGTTATTTGTTCCCATCCTGTTTCTTTAAGGGGAAATATTATGAAAATCGGGCTCAGTGCTGATCTATGCAAGGTAAAGAAACTGCATTCTCTGGTTCAATAGTAGTTTGATGGGGGCCACCATTTTTGTCTTCTCCAGGGGCGCTATGTGAGGGGCTGATCCACAAAGCAGGTACCAACTGTCTTAATTGTGAGTCTGGTTTAACTCCCATTGTCAGCTATGGGATTTAGACCAGACATAACATTGATGCTGCACGTAACAGCTTTGTGGATCAGCCCATTGCTGTTTTCTCATGGCCTAAATATCAGACCTACTGTAAAGTTACTGCAGAAGCTCATAGCTGTGGCCAGGACCGGCATTTGGTCACATGGCACCATGGGATAAGACAAACTTGCCGGACCCCCCCAAAATAAATGCAGAACTCATGTCCAGCTGTTTTACTCATGGGCTTCTGCTTTTTGGACAACTGTGCAATGACAGTAGAAATGTGCCTCAGTTATATTAATTTCCCACTGTACCTGCAAATAGTCAATATGTTATTAGTAGCCCTATAGAACACAAATAAACATGAATGTGTCTGGTGATTTAGGTACAATCACGCTGAACAATGTGTCATTCTGACAAGGTATTTGCAATATTTCACTCACAGGGGAAGGAAACTCCCCCAACCCCCGTTTCCCCCTTACCAGGTTTGCCCTCGATTTCTGCGCTCGCTTGCTATAACTTTCCATGGACCTAGCAACGCCCCTGGCCCTGAGCCTGTTTAATGTATGGTACAAAACGGAATACACCATTTATTTATGTGGTGCGGGGTTGCAAACATGTGCATTCCTCACGCTCAATCACTGTGTGTGCTTCTGTGCCAAAGTGAGGGGCTGCTCTGCTATGTTTTACCAGGGCTGGTTTGGGGTTCCTGTCTGGCCCTGTCTTTGAGGTCAGAAGGGCCCCGTTGCACCGAGGGACACCCCTCCGAGCAACGGGGTGCTTCAGGGCCCAAAGATGCTATAGAAAGCAATGGGCACTACTATGAGCCATACCCTTAGATGTGACCATTACTTTCTATTGCCTCTTTTGGCCCAGAACCGGTGGATTACAATCAGTCAGAGGTGATCTCAGGTTTCCAAGAAACTCTGGGCCGTGGTGGTGGCACTTCTGTGGGTGTCAGGACTGCCTCCGCCTGCAGTGAGTGCAGATTTGGCCCATCCTGATGGTGCCGGGCTTTCGAAGCTTTGATCACGTGTCCGGTGCTAGACAGAAACTGGGTTGCCTCAAAATCTCATATCAAATCCACCTCAGGGGACTGATGCTAATGTGGAGATCTTTGCATCATTAGGGCCCCAAATATCTTTAGTCCAGTTCACAATGGCTCTCCTATAGCGAAACCCAGCAACTTCATCTCAGAGGGCAGGTCGTCATTCCCAGACATCGAAAGCGCTTTGGTCTAGGAGGTGCCCTCTCCAGGGCAGGTCCCTCCTGGTGGAACACCCTCCCAGTCAACATTTGGCTAGCCTCCTCCTTTAGCTCCTACAAGAGACAGGTCAAAAACCACCTATTGGCCAAAGATGGTGCCTAGTTATGGATTTCCTCATTTGCCCTCAGCCCCTTGTCCCATACAGCTGCCATGATTTCCGATGCTGTCCATCTGCTGGGCCGGGGGCCGGGGTTGGGTACGGGCTCACTAGGTTGACTGAGGGTCATTGATCCGATTACAATGTATTACCTGTGTTAGTAGTTTATGTTGTGTGTACCATGCCATGCTCCATTTTTGGCTTGCCATGTTATCCTGTTTCCTGTATGCACCACAATGTACTCTGACAGCTGTTTGCGCTTATTTAAGCATAATCTTATCTTATCTCATCTTACATCTTGCCCAGTAGGTATGCATGCAGAGGTGCCACATATCGGTGCCTCTGTCCGTGTAAGGGCAGAAGGGACACAGTCATTTAATTTTTAATTTATTTAACATTCTTCTATAGCGACTATTGCTGACTATTATCATAGCCATGATAATGGGTACGTGATGTGGGGCTGATGTGCTGGCCAGCCTCACGAAGCTCCATGCCTGAGCACATACGTTGCCATTGCATATACACAGATGTGTGATCCACATAGCTACTGTTATGCTGTAATTGGTGCTTACACTCACCACCATTACCTGTAAGGACCTTGACTCCATTCACATTTGGGGTGTTTGTGAGCTGCATCAGGTGCCATTGTAAGACTGCTTTCGAATACATGTTGGTGGCATTTGGATATGGCACATGCAGGTCGTGATGTGTAGATATGTATGTGACCAGAAAAGTACTGTTGTGTACATATGCATTTAATGTGGCCATCATAGCACATATGTTGACCATGGGAGCACTGTCCTGTACACTGATACCTGCTTTTCGAACTTGATATATGGCCATATTGAGACAAGTTGTTTCTGTTCCTACACAGTGCAATGGCCCAACCCAGAGCACCACCAGCCAAGAGAGGCAAGAAACAGCCGAAGTTCAGTGACCGTGAGCTTCAGGTCCTAGTAGATGCCATTTGTCAAGTGGAACCACGTTTGCTAGGATCGGAATACCATACAACCACAAGTGTTGAGCGTGATGAGATGTGGGAGGAGATCGTTGAGAGGGTGAATGCGGTTGGCAGCTATCACCGTGAACGCTATTACATTCACAAGCGTTGGAATGACCTGAGGCGTAGAGTGAAGAACACATATGCTGAGGTATGTAGAATGGTATAACAAGCTGCATATTGAAGCTGCTGCGTACTTGAGTTGCTCAACGGTCACCCTTGAGGGTCTATCAGTAACTTGTGCACACATTGTGCAGTGGTAGGAAGGGTGAAATGTTCCAACTTACAGACGTACAGACGCAGGTTGGTTCTTGACATGAGTCTGTATTCATTACACAGCTCCTCCTTCATGCCTTCTCTCTCTCACACTATCACCCTCTCTAACTGCCTTATCTCTTCAACATTTAAGTGACATCACAACAATAAAAATCCCCAACTGTAATATATTAATAACAGAACCTAGAAATAAACAAAGGACAAGGAGTCTAAATAACTGATAGCAAGACACAACACGCGGCTCTGTAGTGAGATGGAGGTCAGTTGCAGTGGTCTATGGTTGACTAATGTATGGCTATGGGACATGACCCCTGTGGCGTACCTGCCGATTTTTCTACTGGTCATGGCAGGGCACCAAAGCAATATAGTAAAAGTTGTGAAACATGGCATCACCATGGCAACACTTATGTGCTGGCATTCCCCACAGTTATAGGGGTGTAGGGGTAAATGTTGAGCTGCCAGTTGGCTGGTGATGGCTGTATTCATGTGGGAAGTGCACCAGGGGGGCCTGTCTATCTCATACATATTAACTTCTTGTTGTGCCCTGTTGATGTTACATGTTACTTGTTTGTGTGGCAGGCTGTCAACACTGAACGGGAGACCGGTGAAGGGGGACCAGCCACTATCAAGTGGACGCCATGGGAAGAACAGATGTTGCAGACCCTTGACCCATCTTCCATATCGGGCCTCGAAGGTGGCCTAGACACAGGTAATGTGCAGAATGTTGATGTACCTGCAAAGTCTTACCTGACACTGTGAGAGGGCCTGTCACAGTGATGGTTACACTACCCTGTCTGTGAAATGTGGTTTGTCTAAGGACATTGGACTGTGGTGTAAATGTGCAAATCATGGTCATGTATATAAGATGTTTGCCTTGGTGATGACTTCAAAGTGTCATATACATGTTGACCCAGTCAGCAATACAGATGCATCTCACTGACTAGGGACACCAATTGGTGAACAATATTACAAACACATCAGCGAAGACACAAGATCATGTGTTTTGAAGCCTCCCAATGTTTGTGTTGGTACACCTTCATACGAAGCCTGTCCAATACCAGATGACATCTCTTGTTTAATATGACTCTGTCTGTTATATTACTGTCCAATGTGAAAGAATAGTTGAATCCTTTTACATCTTAATACATTGGTGCAGTACCCACTGATGTAGGCTGTTTATCCAAGTTGATGTCAGCAATGGTGGAAGTTATGTGAGCATCTGGCAGACGAGATCCTGAATGTATAGCTGTTACTGAGGAACTTGTTGGGACCACTCCCATCTTAGGTTAACTTTGTATTATATGCCTCAGCCCTTCTACCTCATGATTGTCTGACATGCATGCATGTATGTTGTTGATGCAATTTTGACGTCTGATCATTTCCTTGTAGAGCAAAACGAGGGGAGTCAGAACAGGCAGCGCAGGCGACGACCACGAACACACTTAAGGTCTGCCAAACGGCCAAGTGATGAGAGGCGAGTCGAGACACATGAAGATGTGACATCACCATTGCAAAGCAATGCATCTGCTAACACTTCCACACAGCCAGTGAGAGCTGCATCTGTCCCTACTACCCGTGTCTCTGGAGCAGTATCAGCCTCAACCATAACATCCGCAACCGTGCGTGTACAATCAGGGGCTGATGGCAGGCATGGTGGGCCATTTCAGGTCTTGTCTCCAGTGTTGCTATGTGTCCAAGCCAACCCTGCTGGCCAGCAGCCCACGCCTTTACCTGGCAATGGAAATGAGGATCAGGATGGCCATGAGGATGGGGAGTATGGACCCCTCTATCATGTGGATGAACTGTCACAACACCTTACCAGTCCAATGCACAGTCCATCATCAGAAGGTCATACGCCTGCACGTGCGCGCATCCAACCACGCTCCCCAACATGCAGGTGCATCCCACAGCCAAACCCCCCTCTCGATCCACTTGCCACTGGCCAGGCAGCTCTTATCAAAGCCTCACAGCAGCAGGCAACTGCATTGGAGGGGATACGGGTTGGGAACAGGAGACACAGGGCGTTGCTGGCTTCAATGAAGGCACAGGATGCTAGGGTTCATGCACAAATGAAGTCTGCACTGGATGGAATTGGGAAGACCTTAATAGCACTAGTGAAAGAGCTACAGGAGATTAATAAAACCATACAACAGCTGGCAGTTGAACGTGGTGCTTCACCACTGCAAATGGTACCAGTCAGCAGTGAGATGGGTATTAGTTGTGCCCTGCAGTCCACTGACACTTCATCATCTTCCTCACGTGCTAGTACACCCAGCCAGGGCCAGATGGTGAGACGCAGCCAACGTGTGATGGGTAATGAGGTACAGGAAGAACTGCCACATGGTAAGCGTAGGCGCATGTTGGATTAGCTTGTAAACAATTATTAGTGCTTACAGCTTATGTAACATGATGGCGTAATGTGTGCGACACAGTGTGATGACGTAACACAGGAAATGAATCAAAGGATTACTCCGCTCTCGGAGTTCTCCAAACCAACACCTTACCACCACACCAATGCAACCCCCTCTTACACCCCAGCACCCACTTACCTGTTTAAAGTAGTGGCTGCAGCGCTGTACTTGCCTTTGGAAGAGGCGCTTCAACGGCTCGCCGCTGGTGCCATGTCTTATTAAAATAACACCATGCGTTAGTGGAGCGTGGCTCCACTGACGCATGTGCGAGTGAACTGATCCAACTTGTATTATTGTTGCATCCAATTTGCATACTAGTTGGATCACTTCACACGCACATGCATCAGTGGAGCCACGCCCAACTGACGCATGGTGACGTTTTAAAAAGACATGGCCCTGGTGGCGGGCCGCTGCAGCGCCTGTTTCAAAGGCGAATACAGTGCTGCAGCTGCAACATTAAACGGGTAAGTGGGCACATTGGGGGTAGTTTGAGGGGGGTCGGGAGTTGGTTTGGAGAACTCCGGGAGCGGAGTTCTCCTTTAATGGGGAAATTACATGTTGGCATGGGCATCACAGGGGTGGCCATCTACTGACCCTGGGAGCCCCCTGGCTCCCAGGGTCAGTTGATGGGCTGGACTGACCTTGGGCATACTTGTTACGTGCATTGTTTTTCCTACAGCTAAATCACTTACTGAGGGTTAGGGTCATGTGGAAGACCAGTGGAAATCATTACCCAGCTGGCAATTGCAGATGAGAATGTTTGTTGAACAGGTCATGATTGACATTTGTGTGCTATTTTTTCATGAGTACTATTTAGGCAATTTCTGTACATTATTCACCTTGTAAAATGCAAAGTTTGGCCCCATTTAATATAATTTGATTCAGCTTTTCCTTGGGGTACAAACTGCAAATAATTTTGTGCTCCCTCGCTGCGTTCACTCGTGGACGATTTCGATACTTGCATGTTTAGATGCTGGCTCTGAACATTTGGGCCCCCCAATAACATTTCTTGTGGACGGCCATGCATGTTGGCTACATTGGCTTTTTGACATATGAACATGCTGTACTGTAAACCATGCCATAACAAGTGAAGTAACTTGTGATAAGGACCATGTGGACTTCAATACAGTAATATATTTACATGTGCTCTAACATGTAGCATGTGCCATCAATAAAGGCTGTGGTACTGACAATGGTGTGTTTGTGCTAATTTCAGTAGAAATGTCTGATTTTACTGTATCCGGTGGGGTTATACCATGATAAGTGTTGGATATTAGTATATTGCTCATGCCATGCCCACTCACATATGGGCACATACTGTCTTCACATTGACTGGCTGTTGATTTTGACATGGTCATAGAGTGACACAGTAGACATTGACTTGGGTAGCACACACAAGGGAGTAGGACAATTGTGCAAACAGTGTTTATTGTACTTTGCTCATCCAATATTACTGGCAGTCAGCATTGCTGTTTAAGTCACAGCTATGTAATGAGGCAGGCCGGTAGTTGATGGGCTTGTCTTGACATGACCATTCCTATGTTGGCATTCTGCTGATATTGCCAATACCTGTGATGTAGAGATAACAGACATGTGATTAGATACAGAAAACATCAGTTATAAGGATGCATTTTCTTACCTCGTGCCACACCAGTTTGGTTAGACATGCAGTTAGAGGAGTGTTATGGTGTTTCAGACAAACATGTCACCACTGTGCAGCTGGTTATTATGTGTCAGACAGACATCTCAGAGGGATACGTGGCTAGTTCAGTGCATTCAACTGGTCACGATTCATGGTGTTTACAGCACTTGTGGGCTGTGTACATGATGTGCGAGAAGGAACTATATATGTGTTACCCCATATCATGTGAAGTAGTCTGCTATGAGTCTCCTGCGCACTGTAAAGGCATCTTGGCTGTCTCCAGCATTTCCATCAGCAGCTGTATCCTCATCATCTGAACTGCCATCAGTGGGCATATCTGTGTCTGTTGGCAGGGGTACTCCTCTACGCACTGCAATGTTGTGTAGTAAGCAGCAGAGTATCACAATGCGGCATACCTTCTCGGGTCTGTGTAGCAGGGCACCCCCAGACCTGTCAAGGCACCGAAATCGGCCTTTTAGCAGACCAAATGCTCTCTCCACTGGATTCCTTGTTTGTGCATGGGCACGGTTGTAGGCTGTGTCTGCTGGTGTCTGTGCCCCTCTGACAGGTGACAGCAGCCATGTGCTGCAGGGGTAGGCAGCATCACCTGTTGGAACCATTACGACATGATCAGTGGTGTGAGTGATTAGGTATGTTAGTACATGGTGGTATGCAGCATACTTACCTAGTAGCCATGAATTCCTTGATGTTTGACTTGACATGAGACGGGGTATAGCACTGTTCCTCATTGCCATGGAATCATGAGTAGATCCTGGGAATTTTGCGCACACATATGTGAATGTCAGATCCCATGAGGCAACGGCCTGTACGTTGATGCTGTAGAATCCCTTGCGGTTAATGTATGTGCGTCGCTGTGCTCTTGGTGGTACAAGGGCTATGTGTGTACCATCAAGGGCCCCAAGCACATTGGGTATCCCTGCTATCCGATAAAATCCACGTTTGATGCTGTGGACATCCTGTGCAGTTCTTGGAAACCGGATATGTTGTTGTACCACTGCTAGCAGTGCATCCATCACTTGCGTCAGTATGGCACAGAATGCTGGCTGTGAAATGCCTGATGCAAGGCCAACTGTTGTTTGGAACGATCCACTTGCACAAAAATGTAGTACGCTGGCTACCTTGACAAGAGGTGGTATGGATGTCTCAATGTCAATTTGTGCCTCTAGTTGTCTCACAATGGAACTTGTTATGTCCACAATGGTATTGTAGTCCATGCGGTAGAGTCGAATCAATTCATCTTGGGGGATGTCTATCAGTGAGATCCGAGGACGGTACACCCTTTGACGTCGTCGCCTCCTAGGAGCTGGTACAACTATTTGTGGGGGTGGTCTGTGAAAAGATAATGTACAGTGAATTAATATTTCTGGTTGACATGTACAAGCACCCCGAGGCTACATTTTGCTCAATTGTGTGTACACTTATTCATACATGCATTCTGGCATGTTCCACAATACTAGCGTGTTAATGACAGTGGGGTCTGAGTACTGAGTGTGTGCTGAGGATGCCATCTTCCTCTGCACTATCTGCTTCTGAACTGGAATCTATGTGGAATATTGAATGTGTTGTAAAACCTCATCCTTAGCCCCCACTCCCTTCGATCTCACACCTCTCACAGACCAAGGATTTGGCTCCGGGATCCAGTGCCTCATGGGTTACCCATGCAAAGGCACCATCTGCCCTGTCCCAGTCAATTGAGATGGCTGTGTGCACTTCCTCCTCACTTCATTCATCTATTGCCTCCTTCGCCACCTACTCGATGGCCTCCTCCATGAATGGTGCATGTGTGACTCCTCTCCTTTATTGCTGCTTCCCTTGACCCGCCGTCTCCAAAATGAGCCCTTACCCATGTCCCCTTTGACCTCAAGTTCTTGTATAGGGCTAGTTTGTAACACCAACACATTGCCTCCAACACTATTGCGAACACATCGCCTCCACTGTCAATTGTCTGGCTGTGGCATCCCTTGGAGTCCCCTCTTTAATGTCAGGCAGAACCTCCAAGGAGTACCCAATGGAGTATGCTTTCCCTGTGTTTAGTCTCTTGTGGTGTCCTACAGGGGTCATATGTGTCAACAATGATATACGATATGTACATCAAACCACTCTGGTGAAGTATATGCACTGGGGGTTACATACACAACATTTCCTGACAGCACCTAGGTTCTTGTCTCCTCCAACCATCAACTAGATTACCTCACAGCAAACATCATCAGTGCTCACATTCATGCATGTCTGGTACAATCCGACCTATACCTGACTGCTGACATAACATGAGTTATCCTCATCAGCCTTGCACACAACCTTAACATACATCCTCAAATTATCTCTTCAATCACAATCACAATCTCCAGACACATGATATCTGTGTTGGAGCGAATATATGGCCATCTACAATGGACAGCTTGCTCAACTTGTGACAACAGCTGCACGCCATAGCATCCACTTCCGTTTACTAGCTAAATTGTAAGTATATAAACTGACTGGCTCTACCTTTCCAAGGCCTCCTGCACTCACACCACAGGTGCAGTGATTGGGGGCCAAACTAGATATTTGCTACATCCTCCTGGTTGGCAGTTCCCAATGATGTCAGATAGCTACAGACAATTATTAATTATTCACTCAGAGTAGACCGTGGCATGGGCAGGTGAGACCACATCACCAGAGCATGGGAAAACCAGGGCTCCCTATCAAAAAGTGCATTGACTTCAGTACAGTCTCATTCACTCAGCACACTTTATCTGGTACTGCACCTCCGTACCTCACAACCACTGTTGAGCACTACACCCCCAGCAGAACATCATTCCCTTGCACCTACAACCTGTAGCTCAGCCTCCGCTTCAAGCACAGGTGAGCTGGAGCCTCCTCATTCACATTACACACACACCCTTTGGTACTCAGGTCCACGTGCTCTTTGCACTGCAGTATCATGTTGGTATTTCATGTGATCTGCGGGAAATGGCAGAATTGAGTGGACATTGAGCTGACATGCTCCTTTGGCACTATGCACCTCAATGCAACTCAACTCTGTGACACCTTCAACTGTTCATGTAACCATTTCACTTGAATTCTATCCTTTAAATTTCCATGAGACACATTACCCTGCATACAGCAACCTGCTCATGCACCATAATGTCTACAGGATTGGCCAACTACATCAGCTGAGTATTTTAATTTTTTTCTAACGATGGGGGCTGGTGATTGTTGTACTTAACTTACGTTTTTCACTGTGACGGATTTATCGCACAGTTTGCACTGTGCAGGAGTTGAGCCCCTTCCCCAAATTGCTCAGACTGGAGTTTACATTAGTAAATCTGAACTCTCTGCGTCCACACACCCTTCCCCCCCAAATAGCGATGGCAGGTGTTTTTAACCAATAGGTTAAGTTGCACTTGTGTGCTATGAATACTGTTGCATCTCAGTGAGCCCGAACCTGGGGGGCCAACACCAAAATGGCAATGTGAGAAGGCCCCTGCCCCTGGGACTCGTTCACACGGTGAGACTGTTTACTTCAAGTTGGCTATTTTGGTGTCAGATGCTGACATTTGTGAGGGAGTGGTTGGTTGCAACTTGTAGAACTGGATGGGCGTAAATGAGGAGGGTGCATCATTAGCAAGCGACTCACCAAATCTCTATCAAGGCAGGGGTGAAGGGTGTAAGTGATTTCATATTGACACATTTTCCCATTTTTTTCAGGTTATGGACACAATTCAGTATACATTACACCACCAGTGAATCACACCCACTTTGTTGTATAGACTCCCAATGGACTTCAATGGCATTTACATGGTGTTAATGTTTTGTGGATCAGGCACTGTAATTTGGCACTACATTTTCAAATACACCCCTGCAAAATAATAATGATAATACCAAGTGCTTATATAGCGCTTCATGTCCGCAGACTTCTAAGCGCTGTATGACAGATGACACTATCACCCACTTATATTTTTTGTCTTTTTGTTATATATTCTTTTGTGGTACTCAATTTATCGAACTCGGGAGGATGAAGGGCTGAGTCGGCCCTGCTGGGATTCGAACCTGCGTCAGCAGGTGCACACAGATGTCAAAGCGCTCCGGGTACATATAGGCATAAGGGTAAATATAGTGCTAACTGTACATGAACTCTTTGTGATCTGTGCCAGACTCACATTATAGGTGTGTGCATTCTGTAGAGGAGAGAAATTAGTTTAGCCAAACAAAAGTAACTGCTGAGGAGTGTAGGCAATGATTCTGTTAAGGGGAGGGTTCCAGGGAGAGAAGGAGGCTGAGCAGAGTGAGAGTGTTGATAAGCTTCAGCTTGTTTGTTTGCAAATTATATTCTGGTCAATGAGTTTGGGACACATGATGCTTTCCTGTGGCCCGGCAGGTGAGCGAGTGTGAATGCGTGCCTTCACCCATGCAGCTAAATTTGCAGTTGGCCCGATGCACCCCAGCGCTGGCCTTGCACCGCCTTTGACACTTCCCTGTTGATATTCAAGTCAGCTGCTTGGAGATCAGCTGTATGGGGGGAGGAGGGGCGGAGCCCTACACACACACATGGACGGGCTGACACTTGTGAAGCCTTGTTACGTCTGGACTTACCCTTGGCCTGGGGGTTGGTGCTGCACCCGCTGTCGCCTGGACATGGCAACATACAACATATAGGCAGCAGCTGCCGCCATGTTTTTTCCTTCCGTGCATCCGATCCGACTCCTTGGGTTTTCCGCCGCACATTTGATGGCGGTTCTTTGCTGCTTTTATCTGCAGCGGTGAATTTACCGTCAGTGTGTTCTAGATGAGCGGTGTTTCCCCAGGCTGTTTCGCTGACGGTTGTAAGGCTTATTCACCACCTTTGCAGGTTTACGCAGGCGGAGCAGTGTAAACTCAGACGGCGGTTTTTCCACCATGCTGTGCAGGTCTAGATGGCCGGTTTCACAGCTCTGCGGGCGGTGCGGATTTTGCACTGGCGGTTTTTCCACTTTTGGGGATTGTTTATTCTACGCCTCACTCTAAATGAGGCTATAAATCTCTTTTAGAAATTCAAATACCGTTTTGCAATGAGCCCACCTTCCTGCTGTATGACTAAAAGATGGCCTTTATGCCCTGTCCATGGCAAAGGTTGAGCTTCAATTACCTTGGTTTAAATAGCTTTGAGCAGCTCGAACTCACCCCAAAGACCTGAGAGATTCACATTTAGCCAATCTGGTCCGGTCAGTTTGGGAGCCAATTAACCAGAAAGAGAGAACTAATTTTATGTTTATTTTTTTTTAGCTTTGATCAAGTTGTGCGCGGGACTAAATGGAACTGGGATCTAAAAAAAAAAGCTCAGTGCAATTATTGTCCTTCTCTCAGTACCCGTAAACTCCAAAATGCATTGTACCGAGGGGCCTTCTTTCACTTTAGAGGTGGATGCACACTTATTTTGATGAGATACATTTTGCTGCAGAACATGAATTGTCACATGGTGCTCTCAAATGAGGGTGCTATCATGGATTGCAATTGGGATATTGATTTTTGTGCATCTGTCTTTGATGGCTAAGCCCTAGCTATCACTCAGTTAATAGGAGACATTCAGAATGTCTGAAGGCCCCACACAACACCATTCCAAAAAATGAGAACCCAGAAGCCGGAATTGTGTAAGATTTGTGACATGAATGCCGTCTGGCCCACGTTTGCTCTCCAAGTGGCTCCTTTTATCTTACAAGATACGACAAGCTTG
>JASDQV010128506.1:0-13468 GCA_030180145.1 Desmognathus organi
GTGTTATTTGATTGCCCATTCTGTTAGAAGAAAAGGAGCCAAAAATGGCTGTGATTGGCCAAGCCAAACAAAAGTTACAGGCTTCTAACCGAGCGCACCACCAAACAGCCAAAAAAAGGCTTAGCACTGGAGGGTGAAACAGCCTTAGCAGCAAAGGGGTTAATGGAGTCCTCCATTGGCTTAGGCCTGAGGCGAAGTTGTCAGCACCCTCGGGAATATGATGGAGTAAACCTGTGGACTCCTCAGAGCAGCATGGCGACCGGTTGTCAGTGTCATAGCCTGCTCCCATGAATACTACCTCTGGCTCGGCCCCCACCTCCTACTCCTCTCATTGCTCGATTCCTGCAGGTCCTCATCAGAGGGCTGTAGGGTGAGCACATCCTCAAATGCACGAGGGCAGATGGCGACTGCTGCAGCAGAAGGCAATTGTGTTCTTCCTGGTCATGCCAGTGTCTGCTGGCTTGCGCAAGAGGGTTCCTGCGTCCCTGTTTTTTTGGCTATTACCGTTGGGTGAAGCTGTGGAGTGCTCATCTGAGGCAGGTCTTGCGGCAGGCACCTTTGTCGTTGACTTCCCGCTTGTGGAGGGCCCTTTGGAGCAAACAGCGTTGAGGGTCAGCCACACATCAGATGATGCAGACTCATGAGTACTCAATAGGTTAGTTGTGTGATGGTCCGCTAAGCTATGGGGTGTCCGGACATGCTCCTGTAGGCATGGGATTGTGGTACATCCTCATATTGATGTGCACAGAATGCCTGGGTACCAGTGCTGTCGGAAGCGGCTGCATCTGGTTGTGCCAATGCTGAGCTTACCGACCCCTCCATCTACTATACTGAGAGGTGTGATGGGGGATACCTTAGCACTTGTCATTGCTATGCTGTCGCCTAGCCATGTAAGTCTTGTGTCTTTGCCACTTACTGCCTCCTTGGCATTCTCTGCCACGAAACTTATGTATGCTACCTGTTACCCGCCTAAACGGATCTGCCAAGCGACTCGCATTGAAGCTCGGGATCCTCGTCTCTCAGTATGTGCCCTTAATACCAGGTCACTTGTAAAGCATGGGCTTGAAATTGCAGACTATGTGATTGTCAACGATATTGATATCTTTGCTGTGACGGAGACCTGGCTTCATGATGCGGCTGGCGCGGCAGCTGCAATGGCTACCCCGCCGGGCTATAATATATTGAGATCTGACCGTTGCGAAGGCGCTGGGGGAGGGGTTGCCTGCATTTATAAAGAGTCTTTTACTGTGCATCAAGTTCAGTCTCCTTTATTAGCTAACTGTGAACATATTATTCTTAAGTTTCTTCTGGACGCTAATACCTCTCTTGTATGCCTGATTTTATATAGGCCGCCTCCTGACCTCCCGACTTTTGGGGAACAGCTTTCAGGATTGTTGGCGGACTTATTAAAACCCAACACTAAACTGATTTTAATGGGTGACTTCAACTATTGGGCGGGTAATCCTGCAGATAAAGAAGGGGCATTCATTCTCAGCTCACTTGAGGCCATGGGTCTGGTTTATCACCCCACTGGCCCCACCCATGAGCTGGGTAATGCCTTAGACTGGCTTCTGACTCATAAGGTGGAGGTGTCTGATGTCAGAACAACTATCTGCCCATGGTCGGACCACTCCTTCATCCATTACGCCATCCCATTGCAGACTGTTTTGGCTAAAAGAATCCATAGCAGAATTATCAAACTATGTCGCAATGTTACAAAAATTGTCCCTGAACAATTCTCTGCTTGCATGGATTTATATCTGCAGAAAATCTCTGATTTGGACAGTATTGATATCTTGGCGTCTGAATTTCGCAATGCTTTAAACCTTGTTACAAATAAGCTTGCCCCAGAAAAACTTAAAGTCTGTAAGACTGAGGCCAAGGAAAATATGTGGTTCTCAGAGTCTATATTGGATGCCCGCAATGCCAAAAGAAGAGCTGAGGCAGTATGGAGAAGGGCCCCCAGCTCTGAGAATAGGGAGCTGTATAAAATTGCGGCTAGCAAATATAAACAGTCCATTATTACTGCTAAAAGGGAAAGCTTCAATGACAGAATTAAAGGGGCCCAATGGAGTGCCAGGGAGTTATTTATGATCGTAAAAGTGTTAGAGGGGGGTACGGCCACTGCTAATTCCCCGGCTCCTACGAAAGATTGGTGCCAAAAAATTCAGGGGGCCATCTTTGCTAAAATTGAGAAACATATTGGAGCCATTGATGCTAAAGTAGTCTCTTTGCCCCCATCATCAGCTTCATCGGCTACATATGCCAAGAATTATGCTTCTCATCCATGCCTCCCGTTTGTCTTCCGCCCAGTCTCCACAGAGGAGATCATTGATCTTGTTCTCTCCATGAAATCTACATCTTACTGTGGCGATCTGTTTAAGGCTGACACCATTAAAAAATCGATTGTGACATTGGCACCTACCATTGCAAGACTAATTAACATCTCTTTTGCTACAGGTGTGGTTCCACGAACCCTGAAGGAATCGTGGATCACGCCTTTGTTAAAAAAGGTGGGCCTGGATCCTTTTGATCCACTAAACTACAGACCGATCACAAACGTGTCTTTCTTATTAAAGATCTTGGATACTGTTGCGCACAGACAAATAAGACAGTTTTTGGAAGATTTTAACCTGCTGAACCCAAGACAATCGGGCTTTCGCAAGGGGTTTGGTACCGAAACTGCTTTGCTAGACTTAAAGAACAACTTGGCAGCCCTGATAGACAAAGGCAGTCCTGTCCTCCTGCTTTTACTGGATCTGAGCGCTGCCTTTGACCTTGTGGACCATGACTTGTTGGTCCAAAGGTTAAAGACTAGCTTTCATTTTTCTGTGCAAGCTGCTGACTGGCTCAAATCGTTTTTGGCCGAGCGGACAGCCAGAGTCTTTTTGGGAGATGTCGCCGCTGACCCCATCCCGCTGGTCAGAGGAGTGCCGCAGGGCTCCTGTCTATCCCCCACGCTCTATAATACACCTGCCCCCTCTTTGATATGCTTGACCAGCTGGGAGTGGGGTTCACGAACTATGCGGATGACTCGCAGATTTATGTTTCATTGTCTGGCAAGTACGAATCTGATTTGGCTCATGTGCAATCAATCTATTCTGTGGTGCAGGAGTGGATGGCGCAGAACAGGCTTGCATTAAATGACAGCAAAACAGAGATGCTCTTACTTGGTACGCGGCAGCGCCTTAGTCTGCTGTCTCCATCATATGATTCCTTCATGATTGAGGGTTATTCCATCAAAACCTCTTCAGTTGTGAAGACGTTGGGCGTGTGGCTGGATGCTAATTTATCCATGACTAAGCATGTTTTAAAAGTCAAGTCTGCCTGTGCATACGCCGTAAAATTGGTACAGCATATTAAAAAGTTTTTGACCAAGAAGAATTTAGCGAGAGTTGCCGGTGCGCTGGTTAATTCGCGCATCGATTATTGCAATAGCCTGTTGGCAGGGGCTGACAAAAAGGTGGTCCAAACTTTGCAGATTGTGCAAAATAACGCGACTCGTGCAGTGACTGGTCTCTCTCGAAAAGACCATGTCTCGCAGGCTAGGGCTGATTTACATTGGCTTCCGGTGAAGCAAAGGATCTCCCATAAGATTTGCACTCTGGCATATAAATGTATCCATAATATTGCCCCTTCTTATCTAAATGAATGCATCTCCATCCATAACCCATGTAGATCCTTGAGATCCAATGGAGTTATTAGACTGAACCCTCCTAAGGTCCATTTAGCCACTTTTGGTGGCAGAACTTTTGCCGCCCAGTCGGCGGTGTGTTGGAACTCTCTGCCTGTTGAGCTCAAACTAACCAATGGCCTGGAGGCTTTTAGGAAGGGTCTCAAGACAATTTTGTTTCGGGACCCAACCTGAGGAGGTTATTCCTCCTTGTCCTGCTTTCTGATGATCTCATTTGCTCCCTGTTTTGATTTGGACCTGATTTAGTTTTGTCGTTTTGGGTGTGCACTGAGGCCTGAGGGTGAGTGGCACAGTAAACAAGTTCTTTAGTTAGTTAGTTAGTTAGGAAAGACTTTATCACTCCATTATATGAAATCTTGGAATTTTTAACCTCTACTTTTCCTAATGATTGCCTCATTCTTGGTGGTGATTTAAATGCAAGATGGGGTAAATATAATGATCTTGATGAACTAACAATTGGCACAAATGGATCCTGGAGTGATATACCGTCTATAAGAACACCATTTAGAATGGATGTTAGAGGGAGGAGAATGGAAGAAATCCTATTTAAATTGGACATACGAGAAATTAACGGTCGAGTAGAGGGAGACAAACCGGCCAATATTACACATAGGACAAAAAATGGTGGCCATATCATTGACTATATGATAGTGAATGATATGTTCTATCACCTATGTGAAAAACTGGAAATAATTGAGAACCTGAATAGTGACCATAACGTCCTAAGATTGGAAATAAAGTTAACGACAACCAGAAATTGTATAGATAGACAGGCAAATCAGATCGAGGTCCATAAAAAGAAAAGCTTAAAATGGACAGAGGAAACGATTGGCATTTTATATCAATGGCAAGAATCGGACCAAATAAAAAACTGGATATATTCATTTAAACGGGATATTAATGTGAATGGATTAGACAGTTTCCAGGAACTTCTGGATAACCTACAGGAGCTGCTCCAAAGAGATTATGTAATAAAAGGGAGGAGTAGATGCCAATTTTATGACCCCAATAAGAACCATGCTACTATAGCAAAAATTAAGGCAAAATATAGGAAAATAATAAAATCTTCCCTTTGTCTGATAGACGATATTGGGTTAAATCGAGTTAAGAGGAATATGAGATCAGAGATCAAGCAGCAGAAAAGATTACTGATAAAACAGAACTGGGACAGAATGCATAATATTTTGAAATATAAAGATGAGAAAAGTTTCTGGGAAATATTTTCCTACTCCTTTAATTCTAATGTGATTAGGAAAGCTCCATCGGTGATCCTGAAGGACTGGTCCCTGTTTATCGCGACAAACTTTAATGACGATATTGCTTTAAAACCTGTTGAGAGTGAGGGAATAGCCGATTATAGTAATACCAAAACCAAAGTAGATCTAGCAATTTCAGCTGGGGAAATCTCAAATGTAATTTTAGGTCTAAAAAACTCTAAAGCCTGTGGTCCCAGAGGCTACTCCACATATGCGATCAAGCGAAATTTGGATTTCTGGGTACCAATACTATACACCCTGTTCGCCTATATAAACAACCATGGTGTAGTACCAGAGACATGGAAAGGTGGTAGGCTCATACCAATTTTTAAACATGGTGATCAATCAAATCCAGCAAATTATCGCTTACTTGCTATTGGGGACACCATTGGCAAAATCTATTCGAAGTGTATTCTGACCAGATTAACGACTTGGGTCAATGATAAGGAACTATTACCCGCCATGCAGATGGGCTTTACCAAAGGGAAAGGCACCAACGATGGCATTAGGGTACTGTTGAGTATTATTAATCGCACCATCTATAAAAAGGACATAAATAAATTACATTGCGCCTACCTAGATCTTAAATCGGCCTTTGATTCCGTAAATAGAACTAAGTTATGGAATAAACTTCAAAAATATGGTATTCCGCCAAAGTTATTGCATATGATAAAGCAATTTTATGAGAGCACATGGCTGGAGCTGATCAATGGATCCAATGGAACTACAACTGGTCGTATTGGAACTGATAAAGGGCTAAGACAGGGTTGTATTCTGGCCCCAATGTTATTCTGCTTATATATTTCGGACTTGGGTGAAGATTTTGTCAATATTCAAGCTCACTCTCCAAAAATTGACGGTGTGGTTTGGAGTTATATTGCATACGCTGATGACCTGATATTATTATCTTATACAAAACTTGGGTTACAGAGACTCCTGAGTACTGTTAATGATTACTTCCAGGCTCATTATATGAGATTGAACCTATTAAAAACCAAGGTCATGATTTTTGGAAAAACTAAAACTAAGAACAACTCTAGTACTTACTATGTGGAGTCCGAAAAACTAGAGGTGGTCAATTCATATTGCTACCTGGGTGTGATGCTACAATCAAATGTGTCCTGGAAAGCTGAGCTATCCCTGATTAAAAATAAAATTATGGCAAATATTCATAACCTATTAAAATTTAATAAATACTATGGTGGTAATAATTTGCTGGCCATAAAAAAGGCGTATCTGGCTAAAATTGTACCCATGTGCCTTTATTGGTGTATTTTTTGGGGTGAATCGCTATTTTCAGAGCTGGCCAGTCTAGAGCGCAACATATGGAGAAGAGTGCTGGGTTTGTCTAAAGGAACATCTATGGTCGGAGTCTATTTGGACCTGGGTCTGGTCCCGATTGTGTATAAAATAGAAAAAACTATATTGACGGAGTGGTTATGGACAGGCAATTATGTGTATGGTGAGAATAGCTATATAAAAAATTTAATGGTCAAATGGAATATTGATTCACCGCTATTTAAAACAAAAAAGCAATGTGCACTTTATTTAAATAATAGAATGTCGGAGATAGCGGGGTTAGATATGTTCAGTCAAACTACCCATTTAAAATCTTTATATGCGTATTATAAGTACTCACTGTTTGGGCAAATTGAATTGTACATGAAGTCTGGTATGGATTGCGAGCTTATAATTAAGTATTTAAAATTTAGAATCAATGCTCTTCCTACCGCATCTCGATTGAAAAGTTGGGATGCTAACCTGAATGGTATATGTAGATTTTGTAAACAGGCTGAGGAAACTAGTGAACATTTGTTACTAGGCTGTCGATATTTATATAAAGAAAGGGCCAGATTTTTGAATATTTATGATATTAGCGATGATTTTACTGTGACTCATGAGAGATTTTGCTTCTTACAATCGGGAGTTTCTATTCAATTGTGTGATAAAGTGCTGAGATATTTTAAAACAATTTTTAAAATCATTGATGTTTCCTTTTAAAATGTTTGAATTTGTTTTATAATTTGTCTTGTATAAATTGATAATGATGGATTTTAATGTTGTAAATTGTTACAGTTTTGTAAGAAACTAATGACAATAAAATCATACATACATACATACATACATAATCCGGGCCTCGATATTGGTGGTTGGAGCGTTGAGGGTCGATGCGGCAGCCATCTTGGGTGTGCAAAACCCACTTCTGACTCCCCGTCTGCTACTACGGGCCTGATAGGAAAGAGAAAGGGGGTCCCAACCAGGAACTAAAGGCATGTCCTGAATAGCCAGCACATTCGGTGCTTTTGCTCTGGTGCTGCCGCTGCGCTGCTGTGGCCATGTGGGTGCCTGGGTAGGTTGCTCTTCAATAGAACTTCTTATTGACTGACTCTTTTCTTCTTACATAAACTTTTGCTTTCTGGTGTGGGGATCCATTGTGCTAGCGCTGGCAAAGTGGGCAGAGCTTCCGGCGTCTGGGTAACTTCACGTGGTCCGCGGGCAGCTGGAGCAGGCAGACGTTGCAGGGAAAATTGGGCAGAACCTCTGGCGTCTGGGTGACTCGTCTTTGTTCGCTGGCGGCTGGCGCAGGCAGACGCGGCGGGGAGAAAAATCGGGCAGAGCCTCTGGCGTCTGGGAAACTTGTAGTCGATCACTGGTAGCAGGTGCAGGTAGGGGGCATTGGTAGTACTCACTGTGAGGTGCGCTGGATGTAGTGGCTTCAGGCGGGTTTGTGCCTCTGTATAGTTGAGGGGGGGTCGGCGGGTGTCGTGGGGCTCCTTCAAGCACGTTGGGAGGGCCGCTGGGAGGAGGGTGCACGCCTCCGGATGTTGTGAGGGCCGCCGAGTGGCGGATCGTGCCTCTTCTCTCTTCCTGCGAGGGGCGCCTGGGTGGGCTAGGCCTTGGTTCGGCGCCCAGGCTCATTGTCTCGTCCTGTGTGGGGTGCCTGGCCCTGTGTCGCAGCCCCCGGGCTCCTGTGGGGTTGCAGTTGCTGGTTGCGGCCTGGCGATGTCCTGAGGCTGGCCTGGTTTACTGGGCTCCCCGGGGGGCCTCGGGGTGCGTCTGGTGCCAGGCGGTGGGCCGGGTTGCATGCCCGCATCGGCACGCTGTGTGGCGGCAGCGGGGCTGGCTGCTGGGTGCCGCATGTGGAGCCGCCAGCTGTGATCGGGGTCAGCTCCAGGCGCCGCAGGCGGTGGCCGCGTGGCGTGGTTCGGGCGTGCCATGTGGTGGGCCGCCGGGTCTGCCGGTCAGCGGTTTCGGTGGCCTCGGTTCTCGGGGCCTGGGTTCGGTGTTGGCTGTGGCGCGATTCAGGCGGGCCACGTGGAGAGCGGCTGGGTAGTTGAAACCTGGTCGGCAGGACGTTGAACTGGCGCTCCGCTTCCCTTACTGTCTTGGCATCTGTGATGACGAGGAGCTGACCAAGCCACTGGGCCAGGTCACCATCACCCAGGGTGGGGTACAGCCCTGCATACAGGCCTGCTGCTGCCCAAGAAGATTGATAGCCACAAGGCTGGTAGCCACATGGGTGGTGAAGGGCTTTTAACCGAAGTGGTAATTCCAGCCAGCCCAGTCCATAAAGGTATGCAAGGGGCTTATCACAACTCATGCAGAGCCGAATTTTGCATGTTTTTAATGCGGACATCCGCATAAAAACATGCAGACACATCCGCAGAAACAGGAGTTCTGACTTGTTTTCAAAGTAAAAACATGCAGAACTATGCACATTATGATTTTGCGGTGTACCACAAAATCATATCTGTGCTAAACTGCATTTTTTCTTTGTGGTCCCACAGCCTGCGTGGGACCACAGCAGGCGTGTGACTGCAAAGAAAAAAATAAGGGGCAAGGGCCCCTTCTTAAGGCATGGGAATTGTGCTGGCAGCGCCTACAGGTGCTGCCAGCACAATTTCCAATGGATGGCAGTGCCATCTTCCGACATGCCCCTTTCTCCCACATTGCAAAACATGTAGACATCCGCTTGTTTGTGGATGTTTCGCATGTTTTCCAATGGAGGAGTCCAACATGTGGTCATCCGCAAAATGAGGTTCACCTTAATTTGAGACCTATTTTCACATCTTGCGGAGCAGTCATCCGCTTTTGTGGATGACTGCATGCGGGACTCGTAATGAGCCTAAGGCCCCGATCACGACCCCTGCGGGGCCGTCTGGGGATTCCCATCTGGGTAGAGCAGGCAGGAATCACCGCGAGCGGTAGGCATCACAGACGCCTACCGCTTGCGTGAAGATGCCTAACGCATCCGTTTTGCGTCCCTTGAATAGGGTGCTATTGAAAGAGATTATATTTTGACTGATGAATGGCATGTGGCTTTTACCTGTAACTATTTGCTTCCATGGTCATATTTGTCTCTTATTTGTTTCTTTGACAGGGGTATGATTGTTGTTAAAGAGTGTTGTGTTTTGATGTAAATGTACGCATACAAGCTGAGGGTAGTAAGCATGTTATAAATGCTTTTAAATAAACAAAAATAAATATTACATTCATTATCAAATGTAGTATGTTCTAGTTTACTGATGACGTAAACTTAGGCTGAGCTGTTTTGTTTCTGGGGAGTTGAAATGTCATCTCTTTCTTTGTCTCCTCTCCTCTGCATTCGGCATGTGAAAGATTCTATCTTTCACAGTTCTTGGAGTATTAGCCATGCTCCCTGAATGGAATTGATTGTTTATATTTGTTGTTCCACATGGGTCGTCCGGTACCATAGATAGTTGAGTGGATAATATACTTGGACTTGAAGGCGAGCCTCCTCCTTGCTGGGAGATAGTGTAGGTAAAGTACTGCTGGGGAGATATCATCCCTCAAGTTAAGGTTTAGCACAAGTCTGGTTGTCAACTGCTGGACCTTCTGCAGAATGTTGAGATTAGTCACTGGTGCCCAGAAGAATGACGTTAGCAAAATCTAGTGTGCTCATCACTAGTGCTAGAATTACCATTACTTTTTGGGGGAATACTAGATATAACATAAAAAACGTATTCTCAAACTAAGGATAGGGTTGCCACCAGCTTACCTGCAATGTATGACCATATAATAACAAGTACACAAATGATCTGTGTCTGGGCTTGTACCCTCTACATTATCTCCTGTTATTCCATGAAAAGAGAGACAAAATGGTGTCCATCCTGATCATATGTGACCCTTTAGGCCTCATTCCTAATACATTAATACTAGATATTCTGTGTTTAGACATTTATTATATTTAGGGTTTCCGGAAATCGGTTGAAACCGATAAAAACCTATAAAACACCACCACCTGGTTATTTTAGAATTCGGTTTTAACCGTTTTCCACTGATTTCCACTCTTGAAACCCCTTCAAAGATGGCCGCTGTATTAGAATATCTACACTGTGTTTTACTCCTAGAGGCGAGCATCTTAAAAATCGGGGATCGGGGTCTGAATGACTGAGGCTGGGGGGCCGTGGGATTGCCGCGGTGGCAACAACATTTCTGTGAGTGTCTCCCGCAATCAGTTGCAGTGAGGTTTCCTTCACGTAATCTGCTTTGTGGTTCCCTGATGCCTGGGCGTGTTTTGGAGATGACGCCGTCTGTGAGGCACATTTGCATTTCCTGGGCTTTTCCAGAAGAACACCTCTCTGCTCTTTTGTCATAATTAGTGCCACAAATCTCAAAGCAGCTCCTGCCCTCCTGTGGGCATGCAGTTCCTGTGCAGGACGCAGAAACTCAGCTTCCATTTATAAGCACCACACCCTGTCCCAATCCAACTCCCTTTGTATCAGTTAATGACTGCAGGGCATTGATGTTTTCTCTCGCAACAACATTAATGGGTCTGCCGCAATCAGCAGCAGTAGGGTTTCATTCAGATGCCCCTCCCCCACGGCTTGCTATGTGGTTCCCTGCCAGGGCTTGTGTTTGTGACGCCGGCGTATTTACATTTCAATTGTCCCTGAATGGGCTTCTCCAGAACAACACCTTCCCTACTCCTCTGACATAATTGGCACTATAAATCTCTAAGCAGCCCCTGCACGCAGTTCCTGTGAAGGAAACAGAAACTTAGTTGCATTCATAAGCACAATGGCCCCCCCCTTCCCAATCCTCTTCCCCTTGTATCAGTAAATGCCTGCAGAGCAGTGAATACTACTTATTCACACAGTCGTAATTAACACGCCTCCTCACGTAGTCACGCTTTGCCCAGCGAGCAGACAAACATTTTTATTTCATTTTTCAGTGACTATCTGCATAGCACACTGCTGATCTCCCCATCCTCATCATGAATTGACCTTCAAGCACACACTCGCCTGACAATTATTCATGGTCTGCTGATCAGCAAAACCACGCTCACTTTGTCGAAATGCAGCCGCACTAATACGTTTTAAAAATATTTTACACCCTTCTGTGAGGCTCATTAACACGTCCATTGCCCCCACCCCGCCATGCTGCAGGCCCTGCTGTATGACTGTGTGTCAGTTGACCGAGCGTGAATGTGAGAGATATTTGTACACAGAAGGAAGCTGTTTTGTTCACTTATTTTCAAAATTTTGCTACCTCCATCCACCCTACAGGGACGCTAATATGTGACAGGAATATGATTGTGTGTGTGTGACCTGTTTGTATGAGGGACTATGTAACTGATGTATGTGTGCAAGAGAAAAAGGTTCTGTGTGCTTGAGAATGAGCGACAGTGCACATGTGAATGAAGGGCCATGTGAATAAGGGGCAGTGTGCATGTGAATGAGAGGATGTGTGCATGTGTATGAAGGACTGTGTGCGAGAATGAGAATGTGTGCGTGAGACTGAGGGACTGTGTGGAAATGAGGGGCTGTATGTGTGAAAATGAGGGGCTGCACTTGTTTGAGGATCCGGGCATGTGTGTGGGAGTGTAGGTGCCCAATTAGTTGCATATTTGTTTTTAACATTTGTGACTGGGTACCCTGGCTGGTGAGTGGATGACTGGTTCCGTGTGTGAATGAAAGAGTGGACAACAAGTATGAGTTCTGTGCATACCTGCTTTCTGTGTGTATGATATTGCTGCTGTTAAATGCTATTGCCACTAAATTTCTATACAGACTTACTGTGGAATAGTACTTTTATACCTATCCAATCTGCACTGTATCCTATATTTACCTGCTTCACACATGAAATTGCTGTACCTGCTCAACATTCAAAGTGCCCCGTTGCCTGATGTTTTAATGATATTGTTTGTCAAACTGGTGCAAGCATGATATTGCTATACCTACATGTTGTCAGTGCCGGATTTATCTTTTCGATGCCCCCAGGCACTCTGTCATTGTGCCTCCAGGTGCGTCCCACATTTCAGAAAAACACCTGCAATATTAGTTTCTACAAGCACGAGGTGAACCCCATGCTGTCGCACCTCTATGTCTGGGCATTACAGGCCTAATGGGAAATTAGTCCCTGTGTGGTTTTGGTATAATATTTCTATATCCACCTGTTCACACCATTTGTTCACTTGCCCAGGGGTGGCAGGTTAATAAAATAGATATCCATAGTGATCATGATGTTGCAATACCTTCTAGGGTATGGAAATAATATTGTTATTTCTACCTAACATCCACAGTATCGGTATACTTGCCTACTGTGGACATTGTTTAATTGGTACACCTGCCTCATGTGAGAACTATTGCCCAGCTTTTCCTGAGCACTGGAAAGTAACAATGAATAATTACGATATGTAGCAGCAATATAAGCACTGCTTTTTTAATTACACCGATTTCTGTAAGTTTTTGGCACAAAAAATGGATAAACACTGATTTTTACACATTTTTGAAAACACCACCATAATGCAAAAACCATAAACACCTAAAACAGGAAACCCTAATTATAACCAAATCTGAATATCTTGTTTGCAAATACGCTTCCTATCTGGAGGACCATAAAATGTAAAATATACTTTTAAGTAGCAATACCAAAATGTGCACACATGGCACTGATATAAAGTATAGTGCGCAGAGGCAACATGAAAGCAATTTGACAAGAAATAGAGCGGAAAACTAACTGGAGACTGGAGTTTAGTTTACAAGCACAGTACAATAAGGCCTTGTGCTCTTAGAGATAAAATGGGATTCTGCTCTTGATGTGTTGCAACCACCAATGCTGGCAAACCGATGTATTGATAAAAAGATGCTGGCATACTGACATAAGTCCATCTGCAGATAGCAAGATAGATACAGTCAAGTAAGCATTAACCAACATAATGCAATCTCTTACAACACATTGCTGTAGGAACACGAGCCTCAGGAAATGGCCAGGTCATAAATTAGGCATTCCTCTGGTCAAGCAGTAGAGGAAGGTCAGGTCAGGGATAGCAAGGGCAGCAATTCCGCCTCGGCAGCCGGGGAGCGCAGTCTTAGCTTCTCAGTCTAAGAAGCTGCGGCCAAGTCTCAGCTTCTCAGTCTAAGAAGCTGCGGCCCGCTGGTAAACCGGGGAATTTACTTATTGGGGGGGGAGGCAGATTATCAGAAGGACTCTCGGAGTGGAGTTCTCCTTTAATTTTGAATATTGATTATTAAAATATTAAGATTAATAGATG